>WWET01000412.1:303193-328396 GCA_011038615.1 Limnodynastes dumerilii
AGGGTAGCCTTCAACCGGCGTAAGGAAGGGGCCATACGCCCGCACAGGGGGAGTGCCAGGGGGGAGTCAGCGATGTAACGCTGAGCGTTAGCACGCTCAGCGCTACATTGTTGATCTGGATCAGGCCCTATGGCTCCAAGTCTATGAAAATAACAGCATTGCACAATCCACACTCTAGATATCTACCAAAGCAAGATAATAGTCTTACCTGTGCAGTCAAACATTTAAAAAATTGTCCACTTATTTTTGGGTCTGGTATGAAACATCTACTGTCAAAATGTCGGCAGGTCAAAATATAGACAGGTCAAAATTTCAGCAGTTGAGTATTAAGTTAGTATTCGTTTATAACATCTGAATGTAATACAGGTGGCTTGTAAAAAACTTCAGAAATGTTATAATATATTTGTAATATATAAATATGATACAAACAGGACCGGATCCAGACTTAAGAATGACATACCACCCCAAAGTATCCTCCAGATGTTACACACATTAGGAGATCCATCTGAAGTGGCGGTTATTCCCCCTCTGCCCGCAAAAAGTAAGCAAGATGGGCACAGGGAGATGTTAATTTTACAGTACGGGATGGGTTAGCAGCTGATCTGCATGTCTGAGTCAGGGCAGCCTTATGGCAGCGTATCTAACATAAAGTCCGCACGAGAGAGTTGAGTGACAGGGAACTTTGAGGCCCCGCACGCTTTCCGTCTGGATCAGGTTCATAATGCGCATCTATCATTTAGAACTGTCTACAAATTGACCTGTCAACATTTTTAATATCGACATAACAAATGCCAAGGTAAGTTTTACAAAAAAACTTTACAGAGTGTACTTATTTTCTTTTATTTTATATTATATCATATGTATTTTTGTACCCTCACCTGTAATTTAGGGGATATAGAAACAGCTATAACTTCTGTAAACCAGTAGAAAATGGTTTGGGTACATATAAAAGCACTTCTGTACTGGCCAAAAAGGGGTTGGAGAGTGTGGAAAATACATTCCTGTACATATGTATGATTTCATTAGTCTACCACATTCCATAAAAATGTCAGCAGATATTTCTGTCTTAGACATTTAAAGGATGCATGAAAAATTTCAAACCAGAATTCATCCTAACCTCGTTTTTTTATTGGTTGCCATTGCACTGACATGTATTCATTCTCTTTAATCAACCCCATCAACTATTCACCACAAAGGAGAAAGATGCATTGCTACATTGAATTCCTGCAATGAAAGCAAGGAATATTTTATAGAATAGCTTTTCAAACACTGTATAAAGATCATTCATCAGATTTCTCAGTATACAACCCAGTGCATATCATTTCCTTCCTATACCATCTTATTTTAGACTTTACGTTAAGATCAACATAAAAAATAAGGAAATATAATCAGCATGCTTCAATGAGTTGATGCCACATCTTGGTAAATGTATACTGGTGAAATAAGGAAGAAGTTGACATTTTAACACAATGACATTCATATTGTAATCAGGAAAGCATAGCAAAGCCTGTGAAGAAAACTAATCTTGTAATATATATCTGGGTCTTGTCCTATCCCACATTAATCCCGTGTATGTGCAATGCATTCATCCATTCAAACTATTCATCCCCTTTGAGCGTATTGCTCACCCAGCAGTAGTATTGTAAAAATAAACTTGTGCAGTAGATTAGGGATTATAAAAATGTTTTTAAAGAGACTGAACTTCATATGAAATATTTATTACTTTGTGTTCCACAGTGCAGGCAATAGACTACCAGTAATTGTGACGTTTTTGGATCTGATAGTGAGCAGTGTTTCTGTCAGGTGTTCTGACGGAATCATAGCTGAAGCGAGCACTGCGCATGCTCACAATGGGAGCCAGTACATAAATAAGGGTACAATGCTTCAGTGTCCATGTCCATCTGCTCTGCAACAGGGGATCCAGACGTTCCACGATACTGCAATGTGAAAAGGGGTGTTTTTCTCATTTAAATAGTCCCTTAGAAATAAGTGCTTGAACTTCCATCTTACACTTACACCATCTCAGGGGATGGTGTAAGTAATCAGCACAGGTAATTTCCAATGTGAAAATGACCAATGTGCTTAAAAAAAATTGTTTAGTTACATTGAATTAAATAAAAATGTAAATATGTTTAATTTAATTGTATTATTTTTTTTAATGACAGAATGGTAGCGGAATCCGACTACTATGCTCTATCATTAATATAATCTGAAAAAAAAGCATTTAAATGGGTTTTTAAATGCTGCAAATGGAAGCTTTTATAAAACTCATTTTAATGCTAAAATGGCTGAGGCTTGTGACTGTACAAATCGCAAGACTCTGCTAATATGGCTACACGACTGTGTCCAGAGGGGGATACGTATGCCACATTTTCCTAAGTTCTTTCCAGAGTTGCGACACATACAAATCGGCATACAAATCACATACAAATCGCATTACTAACAATCAAAATGCATTTAATTAATGCAAACTCACTGATCAACAAAACTAGAGTGGCATTTTATCATGTCCAAAGGGTATGCTACTGCATGCTGGCATGGTGCCCTGTTCGCAAAGGTTCCCAATAAACAGATTTCAAAAACATTTATTTAAAAAACTTTGTTTCTACCTTTAAGGCAACTATTAATCTGTTATTATTTAATTAGGGACTGATATTGCTTGTGTTCCTATCCCATACTATACAATGACAAACAATAGGTTACAAAAAATCAATTCAGTGCTATTATCCAGGAGGCTGATAGATAATATGACAGTGTGAGGCATAACTTGTACATTGGAAACAGCAAGCAATGTGGAAACAAACATCTAGTATGATGTGGCCCATATTTCTTAGTGTGCTCTATGGCCCAATTTTAATTTTATGCAGCCAAAGAAGTCTCAAGTTTCTTAAAACCAGATGTTAGCAAACCAAATGGATTCATCGTTGCCCGCTGGAGGGAAAACTACTAATAACCCCTGAGGCACATATTGCATACTGTCCCCAACTGAACAGTGGGTGCTTGATCCTTTACTGATAGCTACTGGAAAATTATTCTTATGAAATAAAGCTGTGACATTCAAGATGATGATGGTAATGCAACCCAAAAATATCTGTGGACAGAGGTAGAACATTAACACAATACAAGATAAAATTTCTGGCTGCACGTAGGGAAACTTCTGGTAAATATGCTTTCATTTGGCCACCCACTATAACATAATTAGGTTCATTTGTCTGAACGCCAAAACAAAACGGTTCAAAAACAAATGAATAATAACATCTACAGTATTACATGATGGTGGAAGGGAGAGTTCATATGCAGCTATTAACACCAGAAGCCAGATTTACTAAGCTGCGGGAAAATAAAAGATGTTGCTCATAGCAACCAATCAGATTTTAGCTTTCTATTACATATAGAAAATGTCAGCTAGAGTCTGATTGGTTGCTATGGGCAACATCTCCACTTTTCCTTTCCCACAGCTTAGTAAATCTGACCCCAGAGTAGAATGGATATTCTTGTCAGACTAAACAGGTAGAGAACACGGAAACTTAATGAAACATCCCCAGACATCAAATGGATGCCAGTTACAATTAAAATGAATGTAGAGGAGGGTGTTAAGTAAAAAATTTGTACTAAATGAAAAGGATGATGGGACCAGTTCTTAATATCACCTTAAATGAAAGGTATACCACTTTAAACAAGGAAATTCATAGGTCACTTTTATCTGTACACCATGAAAATTACATTAGTCTGCCCCAATCTATCATGTTGCTTTAAACAACTGCCACAGTCTGGCCCATTGTATGATAAGCATTTGCCAATATCGCATTAAAGTAATGAAAAATTTTAGAGGAAGGGCAAGGACAGAATAATGAAAATGTTTTAAAAATATTTTTGATTATTCCACAGACAGTAAATTAAATATCAAGGAAATATAGGGCACGCATAGCTTTTGTGTGTCACCGTAAATATGAATGATCTATTCAATCACAACCACAAATCACATTTAGCATTGTACTGTAATTCTCCTAAATAGGGTTAGTTTATGCTGGGAAACCTTAGTCTATAAAAAAAAAAAGGGTAAATATAGAAGCGTAAAGATTAATTAACTGATACAGATTCTTCTTATTGTGAAACTAAATGTCAGATGAAAGCACTCCACTACACCAAAATTGGCTCTTGCTCTACAACTGTCTGTAATATGCAAATGACCAGATGCAAATGAGGAAGGTATTTTCTGCACATGAATACAGCTGACTAAACTTGTTTCACAATTCTGGGACACAAAAAATGTCAGGGATATCAATATAAAATTTAATTCAGTCACTAATATAGTTTATATACCCTTATGCTTCACATTGTGAGTTTTTAAAGCTGTATTTAAGGCATGGCATTTGTTTGTGGAATACTGATTTTGCATATTAGATTTGTGTTCTGTATCCTTGATTTTCTTTCATGAAAGTTTGGTGCATTCTGTTATACTCTATGAACAACATGAGTCTGAAGCATTAGAACAGGAATAATAGAAAGAGATCCCTGTATATAATACCATGAAGACAAGTGCTATATGCTATAACATATAAAGAATTATGTTATTTAGATCCTAGATTCTTACCCTGTGGTTAATATACCTTTAAGGTTTTCCCTTATTAGCATAAAAGGTTAATTAGAAGCTAGATATTTATGTTTATTTATAAAAGATAAGAGCACTTAATTAGTGGTTGCCAGGATAAAAATGTACTTGGTAAATATATACACACATAAGAAGGTACCTGGCAAGAATTTACAAGCATAAATAATAGATACATAGACAAAAGTAGCAATAAGCTAAGTACTCAAATAAAACAGATAGATAGATAGATAGATAGATAGATAGATAGATAGATAGATAGATAGATAGATAGATATGGGCGGACGGACAGATAGATTTTTATGTGAAGTGCCTATATAATCCACAGTTGCAGTAATTTATTACCTCTTTTTATAGACATCTGATGGGCAGTTAAGTTTATTGTCTACCACAGCCCAGTGGTTCCAAGTCAGGGTAACTGGGCAAGGTTGTAAGGGGGTAGAAACTGTACTTGTATTTTAACCAGGTGAAACCAGATGGAAGAATACACACTTAACAAAATATCTTGGAAGATGAACTTTATATGTAGAAAATTTACCTCAATGTGGAGTATGTCATGATATGCAAAGTGGTACTTGACCTGAATCTACTTGGAACTAAAAACTATAATGCTATAAATGTAATCAAATATATAAACCCTGTGTACAAAAATATACATTTTTAGTGTGAAAAAAACCAATCCTTGGATTTTAGTTCCCTTTGTAAAATCCCAATATAGACATAATATCAGATAGAAAACAAAATTACATTTAATGTAAGAGTGTCACATGATCACTTAGCATTAGGAAAGAGACAGGATTAATTATTTATTGTGAGACACTTGAAGCATTGAGTGGTTGCATAATTTATATTTAGATATGGCAGCTGTATAATAAGGAAATGTATATATCCCACAGAAAAATATAAATGACAAAAATACACAAGCTAAACAACAACAAAATATACTAAAATAACAAGCTAAATGTATATAATGAGTAGTTTATAAATAAATTAGAATCATTTTAAATTGTGCATGTTTAGTAAGCTAGGCGTCCCACACCAAACAATATGTAACACAATGTGTCACAGCATACATAAATACCTGATCCTCCCCGGTATTCTGCTGGTAAACTAGGCAACTTTATTAATGTAAGTTTTGTATTATACCTCTTCTGGAATGGTCAGTTTGTGCTTTGGAACTTTCAGGTTTCTTGTTCAGAATATTATTGCTCATGAACATGTGTATTGCATGGACACTTTCATCATGTAATCATATTGTTCAGAGTCCCTGAACAATCTAACAGCAACGGGCCAATGCTAAAATGATCAACACAGGGCCGTGACCATACAACCTGAATAACTGTGCAGTGTGATTTCCTCTGCGGTCGAACATTATGTCAGTCGCTGGTAATATAACATAGGGCCGGATCTGCACTTGAGTACGTCAGGCCACTAACGCATGCAAAGTACGTAAGTGGCCTGATTTGACTGGAGGGCCCATGTGCCCTCCAGGTGTTACGCTGGTGTTACAATAGGAAATGAGCTGTGCTTCCTTTCCATCTGCTAAAGTGGACAGGGGGAACATGCTAATTCTACAGTGCAGGAGGGGTATTCCACACTTTTGCAGATCAGTGGTCATACGGACCACTGATCCACACGATTTACTTAAGGCGGGCTTATGGCAGCGTTAGCTGCCATAAAGCCCGCATGATGGAGGGGAGGAACAGGGGGCATTCACTCCCCTCTCTCTGTCGGACGGAAAGTCTGGATCTGGCCCATAGTGTGTAGTCAGCTTTAGGCTTCTCTGTATGAACCTGTGTATACACACTTCCACAATAAAGTACTTAGCTTTTGCATCAATTAATTAATTATAAATTAATTATTAATTATTATTATTAATTATAAAGAATTTTACTACAGCGCATGCACAGTCATACTGACTTAGATGCGTATATGTAAGAATTTTACTACAGCGCATGCACAGTCATACTGACTTAGGTGCGTATATGTAAGAATTTTACTACAGTGCATGTGTAGTCATACTGACTTAGGTGCGTATATGTAAGAATTGTACTACAGTGTATGTGTAGTCATACTGACTTAGGTGCGTGTATGTAAGAATTGTACTACAGCACATGTCTAGTCATACTGACTTAGGTGCGTGTATGTAAGAATTTTACTACAGTGCATGTGTAGTCATACTGACTTAGGTGCGTATATGTAAGAATTTGACTACAGCGCATGTGTAGTCATACTGACTTAGGTGCGTGTATGTAAGAATTTTACTACAGTGTATGTGTAGTCATACTGACTTAGGTGCGTGTATGTAAGAATTTTACTACAGTGTATGTGTAGTCATACTGACTTAGGTGCGTATATGTAAGAATTTTACTACGGTGCATGTGTAGTCATACTGACTTAGGTGCGTATATGTAAGAATTTTGCTACAGCGCATGCAGTCATACTGACTTAGGTGCGTATATGTAAGAATTTTACTATAGCGCATGCTTAGTCAAACTGACTTAGGTGCGTATATGTAAGAATTTTACTACAGCGTATGTGTAGTCATACTGACTTAGGTGCGTATATGTAAGAATTTTAGAATGGCGCATGCGTAGTCATACTGACTTAGGTGCGTATATTTAAGAATTTTACTACGGCGCATGCTTAGTCATACTGACTACACAAGCTACGTAGCATTTAGAAAGTTGCTTAACTACGCACGGTCTTTTAAGACCGCATGTCGCTATTTAAGTAAGAAGACATTTTTAAGAGGAGTGGGTAGGGGCAGAAATTTTCATTAGCCGGGGAGGTTGTGGGGAAGGGATCTCTGTGTGTATTTTTCTTATGCACAGACACTTAAGGTTGCCCCATGGTGATCTTAAATGCCTTTACGAACACGGAAAACAGGGAACAAAAACATAGGTGTGAATCCGCACCTACTTATTTCCATTTACAGCTTTGAATCTGGTCCTCTATATTCATAAGCCATAATAAGAGCTGGCTTGACATACAGGTGTAGTGTCTTGCTGAATCTGTAGCATTTCAGGTCTCTAAAGTATCATAAATATATTATAAAAATGTATTATTATCAGCTACATATTTAGAATTTTTTTAAATATAATATTCATTGCTTATAATGTAGGAATTTCTAGTTTGCACCCACTCATAAGCAGCTTAGACGTTGAAGTTAAAGTATGTACTGTACAATATGCACCAGCACAGAATGGGTTATTGCTGCACACTGAATCCACGCGACCAAACTGCTTTGTTCCTTCAAATGTTCTGCATCGAATCACAAAGGATTTTCTCCAGGAATCAGCACTGCAGTTTTATGTGATTTATGCTCTATGCATTTGACCAGACATGGAAAATACTTGGCTCATGAAACAATGTAAATAATGTACATTATATATTTTTTTCATATTTTAAAGTGACCATATTAATTTCTAGACCGATGAAAAACACACATACATTTTGGAGGAACTACAAAAAATAAATGTGCAAATATTCCTCTGTCATATTCCTCTGTAATATACTCTGTCTGTAAGGTGAGGGGTGAAATATTTTCTTTTTAAGCATAGCTTTTGCTTACCATACACAAATATTGATTAGCTTTAATGTTAAACTCTTAATTTGAGTTAAGCTAAAGGGTATCCCCAGTGGCACAAGTAGGGTTGGTGAAGCCCAAGGTAAATCCAAAAAGGTACCTCCCCATATTATTAAGCTGGTTTTTAAAACCTATAAAAAATATTACCAATAACACTATAGTTTAAAACCCCAATTCAGAAACTCAGTAAGGCTTATTTCATATTACAAATCCATAAGTACCGCCATTTCTGGCAGGTGTTATGAAGTTTCCTAATTAGAAGTAGTATGCTACTTACTGTATCTATGTCAATGGCACATGAATTAAATAATACTTGTGGTCCAAATAAGGTGATTTCACACTATGGAACTGTATCCTGCTTTTCTTAATTTATAGATATTCACCAGTAGTGTTTAAAGTAAGTCAAATAGTCTAACTTCTCAGACATGAGCACTATTTATAACATGTACAAGTTATATATGTTTTATATATGTGTATTTTTTTTTGTTTGTTTGTTTGTTTGTTTTTTATATTGCACTGGGTTTTTCTTTTTTTTCTTACTGTATTTAAATTCTGCTTTGTACATGTATTGTATTCCTTGTTCATGTATTTTATACCCTCTGTTAATCATTGTATTGTATATGTAACTATTGTCTTTGCTATTGCCTCTGTACGGCGCTGTGGATACTATGTAGCGCCTTATAAATAAACGTTAATAATAATAATAATAATAATAATAATAATGTTATATATAGTTATTTTCCTCATGTCTGGGCACTTATATGTGACTTGTTTTTAAGGGCTCTATTTTCTGGATGTAACTAACTTATACCTTTAATGAAATGAGAACAGCCTTTATTGCCAGAAATCGAATTTACTTATATTTACTAAGCTATAGTCATCATGGAAAACTAGTGCTTCCATAGTGATCATGGCCAACACCACCTTCGCCAGTCTATTCGTATTAATACTTCCAGAGAGAAACTTGTAAGACAGCGTATAAACATAACACTCCAAAGTTTAAGTTCAGTGTTTACAATACAATCAGATGTGAAGCAGTTAAGAGTCCACTGTAAGAACCATTAGGATAATCAAATGGTGCTCGTCTGTGATGAAGCTGGATACACATGTAGTGACACAGTGGGAATCATCTGCTCATTCCAGCCTAGGGTCGTCACTGCAGGTGTATCCAGCTTCACCACAGACAAGCACCCGATGGACTCACCAATGTGCGCATGTGCAGTGTTTTTCCTATAGGAGCTTTAAAATATTAAGAGTCCGAAAATTTAGGATAATCAAATGGTGCTCGTCTGTGATGAAGCTGGATACACATGTAGTGACACACTTGGAATCATCTGCTCATCCCAGCCTAGGGTCATAACTGCAGGTGTATCCAGCTTCACCACAGACAAGCACCCAATGGACTCATTAATGTGCGCATGTGCAGTGTTTTTCCTATAGGAGCTTTAAAATATTAAGAGTCCGAAAATAGCCACTGCTCACTTAGTAAATTCATTGCTGAAACAGGTGAAAACTAGGGGTGGAGGTAAGGGGTATTTTGAACAATTGGTGCAAACTTAGGCAGCTATGAAAACTGCCAAAATATTAAGACTATAAAGTATTGTATATTAATTGATCGGTCCATCTCTCTTTCTTTAGGTCGCAGCAAGGAGAGGGCCAAAATGGCAGGTAATAGAAAGGGGAGACAAAGGGGACAAAAGAACTGAGATGGCCCAAAACATAGGGCCAAAGTGTTTACCGCAAGGAGAGGAAAATAAAAGTGCGGTAAAGTCAATAACAGGTGAGAAGTGGCAAAGCCTACAAACACCCTCTCAGTGACCTGCTGTAGTACCATAGGGCCGTATTCAGACTTCATGACAATCCTAAAAATACGTAGGCCATGTGCGTATGTTTGCGTTTTTATGCGCATGCACGCAGCAGATGTTACGCATAAGAAATCATTACTCACGGAGTTGATCTCCGTGCCTAATGACATTGGTAAAAGGGGTGTGCCAGCACTCCGTAAGAACAAGGATACGAAAAGTGGGTGGGGCATTTAATTGGAAAGAATGGACAGAGTTAAGCACTTCCATTCTTACTTTTGCAAACTCCGCACAAACATACGCACAAAAAGTTAAGGTAGGCCTATGGTGGCGGAAGTCAGCTAAAATCCTTAAGAACCAGCTGAGTTTCATGGGTCTGCACTTCCCACTTAGGTGCACAGTTTTGCAAATCTGCGCATACTTTCCTAAGTCTGAATTAGGCCTATTGCGTCTAAAAACCAATTGTGAGTAATATTCCGAAAATAAACTGAGCAAAGCTGAATCTATGCACCAACAATAATGGTATCAATATAATGGTTATAGATATAAACACCTTGGGAACGCTATATCTGTGAGCAAATAAGTAAAATGTGATAAAAAGCATAAATAATAAGGACACTGGTATCCTATGTATGATCTGCACAGGGTAAGTAAAAGGCAATTAGTGTAGACAGGTGGTGAATAAGTTCTCCTTTTAAATGTGATGAATCAAAGATCCACTTGAACTGATAAATACTTCCCAGCAATTGCATCCATGATGAATGGCAACGTGCAAAGGTGAAAAGGTTAAAGAGATATTTACTACACACCATAAAACTTAACACTTATGACTAAAATAACAACCGCATAAAAGCAGAGGGCATGATTTGCGTGCCTAAAATACTGCAGTCTCTCGAGTGTCCCATTTGGTCGGCAGTCCCGGGTGAGCTGGATGGTGCAACAATGCAGTAAACCGATGAGAAGATGCAGCAGGGGTGTCAGTAAGAAGAGAAGTCCTCTGTATGGTTAATCTCTGATGCGTTTCGGGGCGGGCCCTTTCTCAATCACTGTACTAGAAAGGTTTAAATGCATAGCGCAGCGTGCATGGGCGTAGCTATAGCTTTTTCATGGGGGAGGTTTTGGTTGGCAAGAAATAAAACAAAATACCTACCTACCTAGGTAGGTAGGTATTAAGGTACCTAATTGAAATCACTTACCAGTTTCAGTTTTCCTTTTAGCGGCCACCACAGGCTTAAAAAAATCACTGATTCGTTTAATTTTTTCTTGTACATCAGTCACCGGTACCTACACTTTATGCATGATTCACCACACTGCTTTAGCTTTGAATCAATACTAACAATCTTAGAATAATAACGCAAAGAAGGTGCAATCCGCAGTACAACAAAAATGGCGGTCGTCCGCGCAGGTACATTGTAGAACGCTATACTTACACGTGGCCCCTCTCGCGTCCATTCTATCTAGTGTAAATTTCATTTTCAATGGTGGGGGTTTGAACCCCCAAACCCCCCTTAGTTACGCCCATGGCAGCGTGCCAATAATCCCTGGCATATTTAAGCTCTGGTGGAATGGTTCCACTGAGCTTTTATATAGTTGACCAAAAGTGATTATCAGTCATTTGCACCAGGACACAGATGAAAACGGACGGCCTCCTGCATGTCACCTGAAGATGGATGGAAATAATGCAGTGGAGATCCCAGAGTCTGCAAGCAACTCATCTGAAGCCAGAAGTCTTCAGAATTGTAAGTAGTATTTTTTAAATATTTATTTTACATATTTTTACAGCAAATATTTAAAAAAAGAAAAATATTGCCTACTTTAATAGCCAGACTTTTTAATACTATAGGGGTCCTTAGGAAAGTAATATTATTTGTATCGAGCACTATGGGGAACATTATTATTTGTATCGGGCACTATGGGGAACATTATCATTACTCTCAGGCACTATGGGGAACATTATCATTACTATCGGGCACTATGGTGAACATTATTATTACTATCAGGCACTATGGGAAACATTATCATTACTATTGGGCACTCTAGGGAACATTGGGCCAGATCCAGAACAACGCTTGTGAGCGAACTTACGCATGGCGGAGACGTAATATCGCCTTTTGTGCGTATCACTGCGGTTACGTTGGCAAAAGTTAAGGTAGGGCTTGGAAAGCGTATTTTGACAAAATACATACGTTCAAGGGGTGTTTCTAGGGGAGTGTATAGAATATACGAACACGAAAATAAGCTACGCGAATAAACGTACTGCAAACGTAGTTCTGGATCTACACAATTATCATTATTATCTGGCACTATGGGGAACATTATCATTACTATCGGGCACTATAGGGAACATTATCATTACTATTGGGCACTATGGGGAACATTATCATTACTATTGATCACTATGGGGAACATTATTATTATTATTGGGCACTATATGGAACATTGTGTTACTACTATTACTTGTACTATATGCAATAGCATGCTAAGGGTTAATTGTATGCTGCAATATACATTTTAAAATAAAGTAGGAGTATTTTTTTTATTTTACTTTAACATTCTTGTTTATTATTATTTTTTATTTTTTTTATTATAAGGGGGTTTTTTTTCTAAGTGAGTGAATAAAAGCAAAGACTTCAGAGAGCAGGAGACCCATGGAAAGAGAAACCACAGTGCAAGACAGAAACACACTGGGAAAAAGGCAAGATGGAAAATGCTTGAGGCTCTCTCACAGGACAAACCACAGCCACACAAATCACAGAGGAAATAAGGGCAAGAAATACAGGTGAGGTAAGGGACACAGAAGAGGCAATAGACAGTGGAGTGGTAAGGAACACAGGGAGGCAATGGACACTAAAGAGGCAAGGTAATCACACAAGGGAACAAGGAGAGTACAGTGCACACTAAGAAATCACAGAAAAACAGTCAAATCTCCAGAAGACTAGAGACCAAAAGCAAGTAAGTTCAGGGAAGCCAAATACTATAACCAGCAGCATGTAGTAGTTCTGATATTTTTTAAATAGAGGCTGCTGACCTCTCATTGGTCAGCTGCCTTCACATTACTCACATCTTGGTTGGTGTCCTGGCTGTAGCCTAGCAACCAGAGCACCAAAAGTAAACAACATGTGAGCATGCAGAACCTGTGGCAGGGAACAAGGTAAGGCTAATATACCATCACAACTAGCATGACAGCATGTAACAGTGAGAATGCAGTAAACAAAATGTACTATAAATACACTTTAAATAAATATTAAACAGCAAACGGCATAGTGTCCACACAAGCATCCAGCAGTCAAAACCAACCTAAATAAATAATGAGACAGACACTGATAGCTTGGGTTTAAACCAGGGAACATGGTATTTATTAGATTAAACTGAATTGTGAATTGAATCAAATTAACCTAACTGGATTGACTCAAAGCGAGTCATTTTAAAGGCAGTTAGGTGGCCCAGAAGCGGTGGGGGTCCAGCAAAATTCCAAACCTTAAGAGGTCATCCACCTCGACCTCGGCGCTTAATCCCCCCTGTCTGATCCTCCAGCAAGACACTCGACATGTTCCCACAGGGGCTCGACCGCTTGAGATCTGATACCCCCATCCAATGATTGTGTTGCTATCGGATCAGAGCTACCCCCGCTCCCCGCAAGCAAACATCACCCCCAGCACCAAACCTTATTTGCTGAGACCTCCACCGCAACCGCCACAGCGACAGTACCCTAAGAACCAGAGCCCCCGCCCACCCAAAAGCCTGTTCCCTTTGTTGAAGTGAACCCCGTCACACTTATATAGGCCAGGAGAGTCATGCTGAATCTGGGGATGTGAAATAGCCAGCACCCCTTTCTTTATAATAAATTTGGCATTATTTAACTTTTTACGTTTTTTATTGATTTTGAGCAAATTCTCAGCTCTCCTCCACTGCAATCTGGGAGTCATACGCGACCAAATAAAACAGAGGTGCGGAAATTTAACATGCAGCACTCCAAAGTCCTTATTCATGGTGCTCTCCAAGTCCCAGATGGTTCTAGTAACCAAATCATTCCCGCCCAGGTGCATAATAACAACCTGCGGCTGACTAAATTTGGACAGGGCCTTAACAAGGAGGGGATGCAACAATTCCCACTTTAGCCCCCTAAACCCCAACCAGTCAATTTCCCACCCCATAGGTGTGAACGTGGCCCTCTCTTTTTCAACCAATTTCACGTGGAATGTGTAAACACGAGTACCGACCCGCCCCGTGTTTGAAGCAGCTCCCTTACCCGCGAACGCACGCTGTTCAGAGGAAACACCAGAACGCTGGATCTGACGGTATCATCTCTGGTTTGCAGTGGAGAGTTTTGATTTTACACGCTTTTTATACCACGCAGCTGGTACGTTTTATTGATTTCCTGAGGGGCTTAATAAACTCAACTGTATTTCACTATGGAGAGCCCCCTGCACTTATTGTTTTAGATTCAACCACCTGGGATTGAGAACCAGGACTTACATTGGGGAAGACGCGGTTCCTATTTTGAAAGGGATCTAGTGAAACTTATATCCTTCAGAAATCACTAAGTGATTGTGTGTGGACATTTATTAATATATTTTGTGAAATTGAAGCACTAACACCAGCAGAGCGCTATATACACCTAACATTTATACTACCGATACTTATGCTATCAATGCCTAGACTAACACATAAACCATAACCGCATTAAACTCCTACATCTCCTTACCCACCCTTACGTTAAGACATAAATACATATATACCTTAAAATATTTTTTTAAATTATATATCTAACACAAGAACCATAATTGAAGTCCTAGTCCTAGTCCTAGATGCGCCAGACCTCCTATGCCTCCAAAAGACACAACAGCAAGATGTAAACTTACTCCTATAACTTTCCCGGGCGAACATATTTCTTATAAACCGAACACTTCCACCACCCCAGAGCTTTTATCACGTCTGGCGACTTACCCTCAAGGGTGGTGGAAGTGCGTACTGCACAGTGAGGCGTTCAGGCCCAGGGTAGACATGCAACACTTAAGCACAAAACTAAACTGAACTTGGACCACCCCCATATTATCGCACCAAAAAACAATGCTGCAATTCTGCAGCTGAACAGCCCATAGCTCAACAGCGACAATAATGGGGAATAACTCCAGGACCAACAAGTTGGCAGCGAGCCCCGTCTTACTCCACCCTGCGGGCCAGGGTGCAGCACACCACTTCCCTTGAAAATACGCACCAAAGCCCATTGACCCTGCCGCGTCAGTGTAAAGCTCAACTGCAAGATTAGATGCAACAGAGCCTGCCAAATACAAGTCCCGTTGAAGTCCGACAAAAAGGAAACCCAAACTGCCATGTCATTGCGAATCTCACGTGAGACTGTCACAAAATGATGGGCCAGCCTCACACCTGCTGTTGCCTGCTCTAAACGCAGGCAAAAAACCTTGCCCATAGGAATGACCCCTGCAGCCGCCATACCTTCTCTGTGGGAAGCCTGCACAGACCGGCAACGGTATCAATTGCTATACCTAAATAGGACAGGCAGCTTGTGGGCCCCTCTGTTTTGTCAGACACCATCGGGACACCAAAATGGTAAAACAGGGCCTTGGCAGAAATAAAAACGTTTGCACATGCCTCCGACGCAGCAGGGCCAATAAAAAGAAAATCATCGAGATAATGCACCAGCAGATGGTGTCCCAACCCAACCTGCACACACCAGTGCAGAAAAGTGCTAAATTTTTCAAAGAAGGCACAGGATATGGCGCACCCCATAGGGAGGCAACAGTCAACAAATAAACCCTGCAGCATCCTAAATCCCATGTATTTAAAGGACTCAGGATGCAGCAGGAGGAGCCTGAAAGCAGACTCAATATCTAACTTTGCCATAAGGGCGCCTTTCCCAGCTGAGCGCACCATACCCAGCGCCTCCTCAAAAGACTGATACACCACCCCGGCATTGGGCCGCATAGACGGCATCATTAACTGAGCCCCCTTCTGGGTATGACAGGTGCTGTATCAGCCGAAATTTTCCACGGGCCTGTTTTGGAACTACACCAATCGGAGAAACCACAAGCCCCTCCCCAAAGGGCCCCGCAATCCTCCCCTTGTGCACCTCCTCCATGACTTTCTGTTCCAGAACAACAGGGAACTGCCTAGCTGACCTGAGGTTCCGGGGGCAAACCGTGCTAACCAAACCATCTATAGGCAACCTAAAACCGTGCTCAAAACCTGCAGCTAACAAACTCGCCACTTCCCTAATGGGATAAATATCCAACCAGGGACGCATAGATTCCAATTTAATTGGGGACATTACCTTGGGTAATGGCCCTAACCCCGGGCTGATTATGGGGAATATTGGGTAACTGGACTGGGCAGTCCTTAGCCGGGTGACCCCCCCACACACACACTTGATGCAGGAGTGACTGTAGCAGCACGCTACGCTACCCCCCCACCGGTGCATCGGAAATTGTTAAATCCGAAACACCTGCCTTTCCCCGGGACAAGGCTAGTGGCACCCCCACCCCCTAGCTTTCTGCTGTGAGACAGACTTCTGAAAGGACTGGGAATCATTGGAATATTTACCGGACTGAGTGACTGCAGTCCACATTTCAATATTTTTTGTGGTGAAGTCGATGCACTGTAGGATCTCCTGCTTTTTCCTAAAGCCCTCAAACCGCCCCCTTAAAGTTTGTGTGCATGTCCTGAATAAGATGCGTGTAGCACCATACTGCCCGCGACTCACCTGGCTGGACCTCTACGTAGCTCGCCGCAAACACACAAAAACCCTCAAGCCACCTCTTAAAAGTCTTATAGGCCTCCTCTCCTCCCCCCCCCCTCTTTCGCAGTTGCCGCTGTAAGACTTTTTTGCACCTCCTCTGTAAGGGAAAAAATATCTACATATTTACCCTTTTTTATCCTATACTTAATGGATGGCCTAATCTGCCAATAAATAGCAGTATTAGGACATCTCATGGACGGATCCCTAGGCCTAGCCACTTTCTTTGCCCATGAATCTGACGGGATCTCCCCCCCTGTCTGGCCGCTAACCCCCCCTAGTGTTCGGCGAAGCAATTTTTCATTACTTTGGTCAGGTGTGTTTTGGAGTCCGACGACCCAACTGAGGAAACCCCATCAGAAATGGAAGATGAACGATTAAGGCTGGACACCTGCGCTGACTCACCGATCCCAGCGGCATCACCTGAAGCCGGCGTCTGCGACGAGGTACCCGGGAGTTCCTCCACGGGCTGCACCTGCTGACCCCCGACATTTCCAGCCTGAGAGGACGATGAACCTGGAAGAACAGAAACATTAGCGGACTGTGCCAAATCAGATTGTACCGGCTGCGAACCTGCAATACCACTAACCATCTGCTGCCCCACAAACGACTGCTGAACTATCATGGCACTAGCTCCTCCAAAACCGGCTGTCATTGGGAAACCAGCGGGAGCAGGGGCAGCCATGAAAGGACCAAAGGGGTAGGCAAATTGAATGGGCCTGGATTCCCACAAAATTGTTGTTGGAAAAAACCCGGGTGGCATAACCGCTGCTGACCCTGCTACGACCCGGACTGTGCCACTGATATGTCCGTGCCACCCCTAGATCCCTTGCTGGCCTTGCTACCCTTGGACCCAGATCCTCCCGAGCGCCCCATAATCCACTGAAGCGCTAAGGCGGATGATGGGCAGGAAGAAACAACTGACCCCCTTCTAGATTGGCCCCCAGAAAATAAAGACGCACTAGAGCCACTGACAGTGGAAGATCTATGCTTATACTAAGTAGAGGTATGCTTACTCTTAGAAGGCTGCTTTCTAAACACACTTGCTAATTCAGTCACATTTACATTCACATGCACAGGTGTATCTGGGATCATGGACCCACTGCCAGGGGAACCCAGACTTATGGCTGCTGATCCTCCCTCCTCCAGCTGCTCCCCAGATGATGGCACACAATCAGGCCCCTTCTCGCAGACCTGCAGAGCCCCCTCCGTCGCTCCCATGATTGCTGCACCTGCTGCTTCCGCCATTGTGCCCTGTGCTCTGTCCCCCACTGCATGTGATGCGACCGTGACGTCATGATGCCTGTGGCCTAAGCCGCAACTGCGTGCACCCGCTAAGATGGCCGTCACCCCTCTAAAACGGAGGGGTGCGGCATTCCCAGTCCCTATACGGCAGGGGCCGGCGGTGACAGCAAGACGCACCGGAGGCAAAGGCTAACTGCACAACCAACAATAAATCAACAAGAAACCAGCAATAAACAATAAATCAATTATCAATTAAGCGAAAAACGCATAAGGTTAGAAATAAGATTAGGAAAGAAGCAGAAAGAAAGAAATGAGAAAAGGAGAGAAGGATAAGGGTTGACAGCAACAAAACGAGCTACTCAGCCTTCCTAAAATCTTCCTGAAATCTCTGCGACGAGTGCCCACTCCCCCTCAGCTAACTCCATTTATATTAACCCACTCCTGCCCAAAGTCCTATCTCCACCACCCACCCCTTATCCCATCCCAAGCCCACCTACTCTGAAACTATTAACCCTTTGACCCCTGGATGTCTGGCTATACCACCTGCCTGCTGTTTAACTTCCTGCGGCCCTATGGGGTCCTTGGTTCAAAAAAAAAAAAAAAATCCATACTGTAAAATATAGCATTCAACATGACTCCATCTGTCTAACAATATGGATGAACCAGGCCTGGGGAGATTTCATTGCACCTCCACACACACATTGGCCACCCTGCAGTATTACTATGCATTGCAGATTTTTAGACACCAGTTAACACGTATATATCTATCTCTATCCTCAACCCCTAGAGAAATTTGGTTTTCTGCTATAACAGCAAAATTAGCAAACATTTTCCAGCATTGTATTGCAGCTTCAGTTGTTTTGAATAAGAATCTGTATTTTAGTATATGAGTAAAATTTACAATTAAACATCAGTTTATAATACTAGTTTACTAGATAACAATTCTATAGAATATTTAAACCACAACTTCCTTATGTAACTTTAAAATATACTAATAACACAGATATTTTCTTGTTCCAAGAAAGTACTATATTAAGAATGCATTTCAGTTGAAAGATAAACCTCTAGTACAAGTATTATATTGTATAATGCTAAATATTCATACAAAGCTATTAATCATATTTTTTTTGAGATTATACGAAATAATTAAAATGATATATAAACTGACAGATCTGTGTGCTATACATGGCTCCGCATTGCTATAGAAATATAAATGTAATTTTAAAGTCATTTAAGAGGTTTCTCCAAATTTACAACCGGAAACAATGAATGTAAAACTGACTATATGCCAAAATTATTTTCTTTCTATCACACTAATGATATTCCCTATCACATGTATGAGTACTTGATAGCAAAACCGCTAAATAGTAAATTCTATCAACAATTGTAACAATTAAAAATAAGAGTAGAATTTGATGGAAAGAGTAGTCCGAGAAGTCAGACAACTAGTACAGCTATTATACTGGTGCTCTATCTCCTTTGTGGTGTGGTGCATTATTTATTTGGTGACACCCATTTGAAATCTGATGGGCAGTAAGGATTGATCCCCAGTAGACCCTAACAGTGTGTTTATTCAATTTCTACCATTAATCGCTGTTGTGATTAAAACCTATATAAAGCTCAGAATATTTTATCGAGCTTTCTTTATATCTCAGAAGGACCTGATTGCTAACCTGTGCAGTAGGTTACTCTATGTATCTTAGTTGTCTAAACATCCTTGTCTGCTAATGAACTGATGATACTCACCACCACTATTATCTTGCTATAGCTATTTGCATTTGCTTTACTGAACCATGACCTTCATTTAAATTCTTCACCCTTCTTATATTAGCAGTTATCTATTGTGTATCCTAGTGGTCATGACCTGAGACGGAGTTCATTGTAGTACAGTCCCTTAGTTTTCCCTTCAGTCTCTTGCTTATCCTGCTCTTGTTGCTAGTGTGAAAGATTTTTTGTCATTGCTGAATGTAGAATGTGTTTTAAAAACTATTATTTTTCTAATATTAAGACTTCTCACATTTCCACCACAGTAAGAAATTATTATCGTGAACACCTTTTCTTTCATTGTGCTTCATATTATTATGTGCTATAGTATGTCACAAGCAGCTACACTGCAATAATGTTCATGCAACCTTTACATCAACATGTCCCTTTGTGTGAAATGTAATTGAAATTCACTAATGCAGTCAAAGAGCAGCAATATTGTATATACTATATGCACTTGAAAATGGATTTATCAAACATTTGATTTTCTTATGCCTTTTAAACTAGGTATCTTTGACTATGAATATGATTAAATCATTATAAGCCAGCCACACGCAACCCCCAATAAATGAAAAAAGACTACAGACTATATACCCCATTCCTCTAGAACTCTGTCCAAAATCTAAAATCTATATTGCAATATTGCACCATTGGGGTAAAGTTATTTGCACAGCACTGGCACGATGGCTGAAATGCCTCAGTCCAGCATATTTGCTACATACACATAAGATGTTCACACACCAGGATGCGAAGTCTGACTGGGGCCTTGTCTTCCCTAGAACCCTTGATGGGTGGATGTGGAAAGCACCCAGCAAATCACAATGGTTAGAGTTAAGCTCTTAGGATGAGAGGGTTAGGGCCATAGAAGGAGAGGTTTAGGGTCAGGATGCGGGGAGGAGGGTCTTAGGGTTAGTCTATATAGAAGGGAGGGTTAGGGTCAGGCTGCGGGGAAGGGAGGGTTAGGATTAGGGTAATGGAAGGGGAGGGTTAGGGTTAGAATTAGGGGAAGGGTTGGGGTAGTTTTTAGCCTTAAGTGTCAGAGCACCGTGTTTGGTGCTCCGGGAGTTGATTGTTATGCCTCATCGAAATAGGGCCGTTCTTACCCGGGACTCACACCCGCTGGGTGCAATAGGGAAACATAAACACTACACTAAACAAGATGCACAAAATGCTATAAACACTGAGAATACAGATACCAACAGAATAAGCACAATACAAACACACAAGGCTGTGCAATTAAAGGGTACTGGAGAAAAAAACTGAAATAAACAATGATGACAAAAAACAAAGGAAACTGGATACACAGAATACAGGGGAGCAGAAATACTAGCAGACAGAAGAAGTATCAATATCCTGGACAAGGTCAGTTGGAATATGGTTGAAGATAGCAGAAGATCAGGGAACACACAAGAGGCAGGTGAACCAGGAATAAACATCAAGCACACAATGACCAGCAACCTTAATTAGCAAGGATAGTCCTATTTACCTAAGCCGATCAGGGAAGTGAGTCCCACAGCAGCCCATAGGGGTAGGTTAGGAGGATGTCCACAATATAATATTTATTATACAGCCAAATACAGATTGCAACAAGCTAGTTTCTCAAATCTTAGTTAAACAATCTGTGCACATACATACATCCTACTCCACCAATCTACAGTGTAAATTATGTATGTTAAGTATATAACGGTTTTAATAAAAAAAAATATTGTGGATTCTTAATTTGAAACAATATTACACTTGCTCTTGTAAAGAATGATGTAATAGGAAGTGTGCCTTGAAACGGAATAGAGTAGAATGTATGTGTTCTCTCTCCTCCATTACCTGCTGACTGTCCATGCTTGATGAGGTTTTCTGTGCTTCCAGGTGCTGCCAACCATTCTGCGGCCTGGCCTCTGCTGCTGAAGTCTACTTGTCAGATCCTGACTGTGTCCTTACCTGATCTACTCCTGATTTTTCTGACAATCTACCTAACAATTTTACAAAAAGTATATGAGCTGTTTTCAAAGCTTTTTTTTTACTCTAATTGTGGCGACTATCAACAGTGCTATCTCACACTGTTGGTTATAGTTCTAGTCCTCTAGTCTGTCTCCATGACTTGTGCACTGCCTGTTACGAACTCTCAGAACTGGGTGGTATGAGCACAGTACAAAATAACAGACAAGAGAGGAATCGGGTAACTCACCAGTATGTAGAGCCTGCGCCCACCTGGCGTATTCGCTAGAGCCCCTGATGGTGGGGATAGACTGGAGCTGATGAGGTTTCTTCAGGATACTAACCTTAGAGGATACCCGGAGTAGGAAATGGGACCAAGGGGGAATAGGATAAGAGAAGCGGGAAAGTGGGTGCAGCAGTAACAGAAGGGACTGTACTGAACAATACTGGTACACTTAACGGACAAACTGGGAAGGACACTACAGGACAGACCAACAAGACTAACTAGGGAACTCACACCACAATCACACAGCAGAGAATCCCAAAGGGATAACAAAAACAAGCAGTCAGGAGAGGAGATGGCAAATACAAGCAGGGTAAACAGCTAGGATAAGAAAACAGGCAATGGAACAAGATGATAACAGAGAGGAACTAGGTAGGTTAACAATGGGGCACTCAAGAACGCAATAGAACACCAGAGAAGAAAGAAGAGGCAAGAGAAAGTCAGAAGCACGGGCAGCAGACGCTATAACCGGCGCTGAGGAGGAGAACTGCCGCTCTATTTACAGGGAGGCTGGCCAATCAGAGGGCAGAGACTGGACCAGCCTCCCTGACCACAAAACAATGCGCCCCAGGGAGAGAGAATGAGCCAGGGCATGCAGAGAGACAGCGCGCCGCAAGGAGAGCGGGGAAAGCGTTCTGGTTGCCTAGCAACCAGAACGACAGCGTCGCAGCCAATGGGAGGCAGGAGAACAGAGCGGACGGCACATGGCTAATTAGCATGCCGTCCGCCCACGTGACCGCAGGGGGAAGCTGGCCGTGAAGGCAGGAAGAGGAGTGCCTGCCGGGGGAAGCGCTGCAGAGGGTAACAGCGTTACATGCCAGGCCTCTGGCATGTAACACTGCCTCTGTGCATTTATGTGATATCTGAGTGCCCTGCTCCTTAACTCTTGCCTTGCTCCCAGTGTCTCTCTGCCTTGTTACCCTGCATTCTCTCCTACTTTTTCCTGGCCCGCTTCTCTGGTTGTTACTGTGTTTTTGCCTGTGTGTGCGCTAGCCCCAGTTTGTCCCATCTGCCTTTTTGTCGTTTGTCAGAACTAGTCCCTTTTAGTTCTCTTTGACCTGCTTTCTGTTTTTTCCCTTCTGCTCTCCCTTGCTTGCTCTTCTTCATCTTCATTTCCTCTTCCTCTCCAAGTGTCACCTCCTGGGGCCACGACCTGCTGGTCGTTTGGCAGCCCAGCCTATCCCCACCATCATGAGCTCTAATGAAAACCAGGCCCTAGTTAGACTCTGTGCCTTGGTTGTGGCCCCCATCCAGCATAACAAGTAGTGTGATTAAACAATAAAGATTTCTGGTATCATAAAGAGTGGTGGAAATTGGGCACATTTCTACTTGAAATTCTCATTTAGCTAACTTTTTTTTATGGATATCTACAGCCTTCTGACTCAACTAAAAGAAGCCCCTCTTTGTTCAGAATTCTTTCTCATTGGTAGATGACGTAGGTTCCAGGGGGGCATTTCTGGGGCAGCCACACCTGTGAACGTCAGCTTATCCCACCATTTTGGATCCTCTAATGGGAGATGGATGTGGGTGGTTTTGATGATGAGGAACTTGTATTAGGTGGCCTGAGGGCTGTGGTTTAACTGTTACCAGGTTCACCTCTATATCTTTCATAGGATTTATTTTACTACCCTCCACCCATGTAAAATGGGATGGTGCTTTTATGTGTATTGTCCATGCTTCTGTTCTCCATCTATACTTGTTGATCAGTACTTGCTTACTATCATGAAGTCTGGAATATCATGTTGTCCCCCTGGTGATATCAATCTCTGTACATTCTAATCAGATATGTTTCTCCTTTTAAAATCTAAGCCAAAGTTATGCATAGCATAAAAGGTTTGCTCTTTCTCCTTCTTGCTTACATTGGTTAATAACATGGTGGGACAGTACAAGCTTTTATATATTTGGGCACAAAAGTTATTCATACATTTTATAAAATGTGATGCCACTGGCTTGATCCTCCTTTTATATTTATTTCCTCACCAGTACAGCCCCATTGAAACTACTCATTCTACACATTGAGAATTAATGTCACCCTACATCCTATATATATGTATTAAAAAAAGGCCCATAGACCATGCCGCACTCCCATTGAAAAACAATTATTGATACATAGGTGCATGACTAGAAGATAGCATAAATTGTATGGATTATGGATGCATTTATTATATTTAGTCCTGGGACTGCTATTGCATTATGAAAGATCACAAGCTGCTACCTGTCTATATCTCTGCTATTTTTATGTACTCTTTTTGTTTTTCTGTTTTTCTACTTTTTTGGATGTATTTTTGTAACCTGCTACCTTGATGAACACGCTTGTACAAAATGAGTAATTTATCTTTGGAAGTCTTTTTTTTAAATGTGTGTTGACTTGACCACATTCCTAAGGCTTTTTAGTTAAGGTTTAGCAAACCTTTTATTATAGCATATTCCAATGTTTCAACCACAAAGAGCTGCTTTTTACGGGATCAAAATACATATAGAGTTCAAAATCAATAACCCTATAAATACACGATACACGTGATAAAAATGTTAAAAGCCTGGCACCATGCTGCAGCCTCAGAATCGGAAGTCTGAAGTTTTGCACTTTGTTTTTGACCCCTTATGAAAACCACTCTTTGAGGTTTAATCATTGTTATAAACTAAAATAAAATACCTGAAAGGCTTTGCTTACCATCTGCTAACAAGCCTTGTGAGCGTCTTATTGGCCTTTCTATTCTGTTTTTGCCCGTTTTAAGACCCCAAGCCAGTTATCTCATTTTGAAAAGTGACAGTGATATTCCTTTAGCAAAAGGTGAAGACCGTGTATACACAATCTACATTGCAACATTGCTACAAGAAACGTAGATGACATTAGAAAATTACTGCACATGCGCAGTAGCACAAATCAGAAAACACCGGGCGCATATCAATGCGCCCAGAGCTCTGAATCTGGCCCATAGTAACATAGTTGATGAGGTTGATAAAAGTCCATCAAATTCAACCTATTTTGGATCTCCTGCGAACCCTATCTTTATATTTGAAATTAATCAATATGAAGCAACCTCCAAACTGTAATCTGGAAAAAATAAATAAATAAATAAATTGCTAACCCAAGATGCCCGTCCTATTTCTCCTTGGCTCCACTACTGTCCTTTATTTAAATTTGCGGTCCTGGTAACCAGGGTGGATGTCCTTTTCTGCTAAAAACCTATCTAACCCTTTCTTAAACATATCACGCAAAACTGC
>WWET01000412.1:402380-419133 GCA_011038615.1 Limnodynastes dumerilii
ACATAAGAGGCAGACAATGGAGGCTGGACATAAGGGGCACACATAGAGGCTGGACATAAGTGGCAGACAATGGAGGCTGGACATAAGGGGCAGATAATGGAAGCTGAACATAAGAGGCAGACAATGGAGGCTGGACATAAGGGGCACACATGGAGGCTGGACATAAGGGGCAGATAATGGAGGCTAAACATAAGGGGCACACATGGAGGCTGAACATTAAAAGGGGCAGATAATGGAGGATGAACATTACAAGGGGCACACATGGATTCTGGACATTATAAGGGGCAGACAATGGAGGCTGGACATTACAAGGGGCATACATGGAGGCTGGACATTAAAAGGGGCACTCATGGAGACTGGACATTAAAAGGGGCACACATGGAGGCTAGACATTATAAGGGGCAGACATGGAGGCTGGACATTACAAGGCTCAATTATAAAAAATAAAAAAATGGGCTGTAAAAAAGACTGAAACGTATAAGGGGGCTGCAATAAGGTCTGAAAAATTATAAGGTGCTGCAATAAGGGCTGAAATAAATATAGGGGGCCTGTAATAAGGACTGAAACTTATGAGGGGGCTGCAATAAGGGCAATAAGAGGTGGGTTCCTTCAAATTTTATTTTTATTTTTTTTTTTACAAAAAAGCACTGCCTTTACATATTTTGTTAATATAGTCTGTCTGAGCTCCCGGGTAAGGCACAGGATGGTAAATGGAATTATTGATTCATGAGCCACAGAGGTGGTTGTTCGACCTCTCTGTGTCTGAATGATGTAGTGACTATCCTGACCTAACAAGGACATGTCTATGTTCACTGAAGCCTGATCTTTAAATGACAAAAATGACTGTACCTAAAATACTTTTCTTTCTCTTGTCTTCAAAATTGGAAATATTCAGTCAAATACATATATCTGGTGATTTTCCTTTAACTGTTCTTTGCATGCTTAGAAAGTGTTTAACCAGAGATAAGAGGCTTTACATTGTCGAAGCAGGGAAAATATGCAGAGTTGCGGAATTTAATATAGGACCAATTTTAAATGTATCGAGTCCTTTTATATTTTTAATACTACTTCAGTATGCTGCTAAAGACAGTTGAGGATGCAAAGTTTATCTTGACATATTAACATAGGATGGTTAAATGATTTTTAATGATTCCATTTTGGGTGTCAAAAAATAACGTATTACAATGAACATGTGATTATGCAAATTATTTGGGATCAAGGATGGTTAGATAATCTGTTCTAATAATTGTACTGAAATAAACTATGCATGTAGCTAACACTATTCTGTCTTGTTGCAGAATACATTTTTTTATAATATAAAAATCATATAAATTATGTTATCAGGGGATTAGTCAGAACATAAGGAAAATAATGAGCATTTAAAACTCGTGTTGCTAATCCAGACTCAAACACAAAAAAAATCATGTGCTTTCCTTAATTTAGCTAGGATGCCTGCACAGGTCGTATCCAACATTCCCATAACTTTAGAGAGGTTGTGGTTCATCGCCTCGAACTGACTTTTTTCCGAAAGGGCCATTTTCTTCCATCCAGTTTTGAACTGGATTGCACCTGCCTTGCACAGGAAAATCAATCAATCATCGGGAGAAAGAAGACACTGCGCTGAATGGTGAGTATGGGCCTAATCCAGAGCTACGCTGGCCCGCTGGCCGTAGCTCTGGAGCACTGCTCCGACACTCCTCCTGTGGCCAGCGTAATTACCCACTGTTATGCCGGCTGATGGCTACCTTAACTTCAGTTGGCGTAACAGTAGATAATTACTCTGGCAACAGGGTCGTAACTGCCCTAACCCGCCTTCCCTCCCTCATTTACTTACCTTCCTTCCGTAACGGTTGCGTAGTTACGGCGAGGAACGCCCCTTTCGCTGTAACTACGCAACAGTTAGGGGCGCTTGATCCTAAGGATTGGGTTTCCCTAACTATGCCGGGCAACATCTGCCCAGCACATGCACAGAACGGCAGAAATGCCGTTCTTACGCTTACGGCCGCCGTAACTAGTGTGGCGGCCATAGGTCTGGATCAGCCCCTATGAATATAACCCCAACCCATACCCTAATATTTAACCTAATCCTTAATCTCTAATACTTAACCCTTCCCTTCCATTACCCTAACCCTCCCATTCCATTACCTTAGCCTTCCCTTCCCTGCAGCCTGACCCAAAGATCCCCCTCACCGCAGCCTAACCCTAAGACTCCCCTCCCCGCAGTCTAACCCTAAGACTCCCCTCCCCATAGCCTAACCTTAAGACTCCCCTCCCTGCAGCCTAACCCTAAGACTCCCCTCCTTGCAGCCTAACCCTAAGACTCCCCTCCTTGCAGCGTAACCCTAAGACTACCCTCCCCGCAGCCTAACCCTAAAACTCCCCATAGATTCCTACTCCCCTGCGGAGAGTGGGACAGGTCTGCGGCAGGAGGCATTTCTGAATGAATGAAGGTGAAGTATGCCGATTAGCATACGTACCCATTCATAAAAAAGTTTCACTGTAGCACTATTCACGATATAAAGACAACCAAAAATTAGATTTTTACTGTCCCTATTTATAAAATAGCACAATGGAGACCACTTTAGAAAAGCAATTCCAGCGTAAATGGTATTATTATATAGCTGTAGAGTGTTGGCCATTAGCAATTTAGAAATACTTTAAGCTGGTAGCTGGTGCAAATGTTCTCCCATAAACCTCTCATGCTTATGTTTACATTCAAGCAGTGGTGTGACTAGCGAGGGATATGTGGGGCACATAACCTAGGCGCCGATGGATGCCAAGCTGAAGGGGCTCCATCGGTGTCATCAGGGCACACCCTCCCATACTCACGCTGCCTCTGTCGCCGCAAACATCGTAATCTTTCCTACAGCTTAAAGAAGCTGCAGCTCCCAAACTCGGAGGCGGACGGGGGGAGAGGGCTGGGCAGAGTGCCATGTGACCACCAGGGTTTCCTCTCTTCCATTGTGGCTGGCAGACCAGAATGGGAACTTAGGTCCCCACCAGGTCCACAGCCGCTCCAGACTTCCTAAACAGCGAAACTAAGGTGCTGTGCACTTTAAGTAGTGCCCTGGTTCCTAGGCAACTGCAAGTTGGGCGTGATGATGTCAGGCCCAGCACAAGAAGAGCGAACAGCAAGAAAGAAGAGGAGCGGAGACGGGAAAGACATGGAGAAACCGAGGAAGTCAGACTGAAGACAAGGTTAGTAATCAAAAGGTAAGAAAGGACAGAGAAGGCAGTGTGAGTGATGGTATGGTGGGCACAGTGCGTGAGTGATGCTATGGTTGGCACTGTGCATGAATCATACTATGGTGGGCACTTTGTGTGATATTATGGTGGGCACTGTGTGAGCATGTGATATATGGGCAGTGTGATAGTATGGGCAGTGCGATAATATGAGCATATGTGGTCTTCAAAGACCACATGTACGCAATCTATGTAACGAAGCGCTACGTAGATGGCGTAAAATATTTTCTATGCGTGTGCATTAGCACTTACAAATCGGTGCACAACTTGAAAAACGCGTAGTTGAGAATCCGGTCCTACATCTCTTGCACTGCACAGGACATTTGATTTCACAAGATTGATATCTGCTGGTCATTTGGGTGTACACACTATGCAATTATCGTACAGATCACCTGATTATCGGGTGATCTTTCATAATTGTATAGTGTGTTTTCCACTAAAGCAAGTAAGTTAACTCACATTTTAGTGTTGTTTGTTTATTTTTTGGTAAGAATCAAAAGTACAATTGGCACATTTTATATATTCCAAGAACCAGCTTTCGCTAAAGTGCAATTGGCACACCTTTCCCCTAAATTTATACATTCCTGCCTGATGTTACATGCCGAAATCTGCTTTTCTTAATAATTGATAGGGAACATTTTATACAGCAGTAAAATGAAGAACTAGATTGTTTGTGAGTGGTAAGCATGACAGGATAGATGGGGATCACAATTTAGTAGCTATTGAATCATCCTCTTGTCAATAAGTTTTAATGATAGACTATGCCATTAATGATCACATCTCCTTTGTGTATGATGTTTTCCATTTGCAGTCAATTTAGAGTAAATTGAATAAAAGCTAAGAAATGTAAAGCTGTCGTCTCACTTTTTAATGGTGAAAAATCAGTTCTTAAGACCCACATCCACCTTTAAGGAAAGCTGTGAAAAATGTAACCAGTGTGACTAGTGTAAAGAGATGCCAAGATTTGCAGTCTGATTAGAATCATTTCACATAGCAGCTGCTGTACAGAATGCCCCATCTTATCTCCAGTACATAAACAATTGGCAGCTACTGAAAACAAAAATGTAGTTAATGTAGAACTTAACATTATCAAAGCTGGATACATATTACAAGAGACAAAAGATCTTCAACAGTGCCACAGATATCACTGATGGCCAATGTGTAACAAATCACATATCTTCTCACACTGCCTACTTTCTGTCTTAAGGTGTTCCTTCTCTATTGCTAATGTAAGTTACTGGAGGCATGGTCAGAAAATAAATGTAGATTTCATTGTGTTGTAGGCCATATGCCACTGCCTAAAGCTGCTAACAGCTATGCTGTGCCAGATGCCCCAAACTGGTAATGTAGTTTTCAGAGTGACACACAATATGCTCGGCTTCACACAAGATATATTTCAGTGTAGATGAAAAGCTAAGATGTAAAGGCAGTTTTGATGGTTTTGATTATAAGAAGGATTAGGTTTGAGTTAGGTGTTTGGGTGTTTGGTGCCTCCCTGAAACTTTAAATTTGCACCACTATCTTTAACCATTTAACATTATAGTTAATAGATTATAGTATTATGTAAGTGTCATAAAACTACTGACAACAGTGCAATAAATTCAACATTCTTGTAAGCACAATACAGCTAAATAAGGCCTCATTCTGTCATAAATAATCTGAAAACATTTGTAACCACAATACAAAAGAAGCACAACATTGCGAGAACTTACAGTTATTCAGTTTGTGTGTGTGTACAGTATATATATCCTTCCAATTCCCCCTTGTGTGTATCCACCCTTCCAATATTTCCCACAAAGGTGTTTCCAGCCTCTCAGTATTCCCCCTTATAAGTCTCTAGTCTCCCAATATTCACCCTCATGTCTCTCTACCCTCCCTATATTCCTAATCATGTGTCTCCTGCCTCCCTATATTCCTCATTCTTGTGTCTCCAGCCTCCCCAGTATTTTCCATTCATGTATCTCCAGCCTCCCCAGTATTCCAGTATTGAAAAAGTCACAAAACCCCCCAGAAAACATAAAAGGGGTGTGGCTTCACAGACACATGTAAAGAGGCATGGCTTTGCGGGGTTGGATTAAAAGGGTGCATGGCTTTGCTTCCAACACTGAAGAGGGTACCCCACTAAGGATAAATCCCATATTCTATTCTATATATCATGGGTCTGGGATTAGTACACACTACAGGAAGATATTTTATGGGTCTGGGATTGGCACATACTGTAATATCAGGAGATATATTATGGACCTGGGATTGGCACATACTATAATATAAATAGGATATAATAGGGGTCTGGAAATGGCTTACTATATGCTATATATAGTGTGCCATTCCAAAATCCTAATAAATACCGCATAAATTATAGTATGATCCATAACTAGACAACTAAAAAATCGCCACATGTACTTTATGTAGTGTGCTATGTCCAGGACCCTAATATACTCCACATGTATTACATGAATTGGAAACCCCCCTTTCAAAATCCTACGTTTGCCACTGCAGATAGGTAATGTAGGAGAGACTACCTGGACTGAATACTGCAGAGATCAGCTAAACACAGGAAGTGTACACACACTCTAGGACACAATATCAGCAGGCAAGGATTCCTGTTGTACTGACAGTGAAGGGATGTCAACCGAGGGTTTAAATAGAGCAGCTGATGAATGACCTCCAGCAAGGGAATGAGCCATACCTGTGAACTAATGCCTTCAGCAGAGAATGAATACAAGGAAGTGCTGAGAACTGAAAGAAGGTCATGTAATCAACAGAGGTAAACAAAAGACATAAGCTGCAATAAAAAGTACTGTGATTATGACACTTATGTAATATTTAAAGTGATAATGCAGTCAAATTTACATTCGACTGGATCCTATTGGATACCCACTTGTTTCAACCTTCCATGTCAGTGCATGGGACGTCCCTCTCCTCAGTCTCACAAACTTACTTAAAGGTCCCTGACTGCTTCTGAGATAAGACAGCCCACGGCAGTGCTTTGACCAGTAAAGGATCTGAGAACTGGCACAGCTTTATCTTTTGTTTACATCAAGACAGTATTTGCAGTTTTGAATCTCTACAGAGTTTTATCCTTGTCTGTTCTGGTTCGTTTTTAGTATATACATCCATCTAGTATCTCTTCTACTGTCTCCTACCATCACTCTGCAAAGTGCTATTATTATTATTAATATTTTCATTGATCTATAGATAGTACTGCCTGTGCTCTCCTTTGCGCTATTACTTAGGTCCCTTTTCTTATATTTTCTTATACTTAAAGGTCCCTACCTTGAGATTTCCAATCCATCCTCATGGAATCAAATTGGGCTGGATAGATGAGTGTGCATAGTGCACATCTATACTGGGGTCCAGTAGAAAATCCCGGCAGTAGAAATACCTATCCCAGCAACAAAAATTACCGATAATTTAAATTCCCGACAAGAATAAAATCCCTACACATAAAATCCCGCCAACCAACACCCAACTTCACACAACAACAACGCGGCGGTGTAGTGCTACAAGCATCAGCATGCCCAAGGATGCCAGGGCATGCTGGCACTTGGAGAACCACAAGTGCAAGCATGTCCTGGCATCCTGTGCCCACAGCGGCGTTTCAATGTCCCCATTAGAACTCTAATAAAAAATAGGGCTGACCCTTAAAAAAAACTAAAAAAAACATTTAATGCCCCCCATATAAAAAACATTACATTTTATAGCTCTGTTATTATTAAAAAAAACTAAACATTTAATACCCCAAATATTAAAACTATCATTACATTCAATACCGCTAATAATACAAAAATAATGTCATTTAATACCACCAATATAAAAACTATCATTACATTCAATAACGCTAATAATACAAAAATAATGTCATTTATTACCACCAATATAAAAACTATCATTACATTCAATACCGCTAATAATATAAAAATATTATCATTTATTACCACCAATATAAAAACTATCATTACATTCAATACCGCTAATAATACAAAAATATTGCTGATGCCTTGAGAAAGCTTGCATTTTGAGTGAAACGCGCGTAGACGTTTACAGTGGGGGAATTTTGTTGTTAATTTGTTACATTCTTTTGACCACATTTAATTTAACTTACTTTCTCAACTCTACATTAACTTATCCTTCTATAACGAAGGTTGTTTAGCGGAGGGCTCACTCACTATAATCCTTTTACTATTAATCATTTACGGACAGTACCTTCTTGTATAAAGGCTGCCATTTGTTTCTTAATTAAGAACTGCCTCCATACTAGTTGGACAGCAGATACCACTATTCCATATAGCTATTTCGCTATTTTGGATGTTTTTCTATAGATATAGTGGATGGCAGTCTTTATTAGTTACAATGCACATGTGTATTGATGCCAGCAAGAGGTATTGGAATACTATTCTATTTTATACATAACTGTTACAATTGTTACAAGGTTTCTAGTATCCTCTTGCAAGTGAACACAGTTGCTTGCTACATCACTAATTTTATAGTAATTTGGATATTATTATATCAGAGATCTGTAGAAATTTGTTTTACTACAAGCAGTTATTTATATACGCTTGGGTCATTTGAACAATTTATTTACCCACTTATGGTTTCCCCATTTTGTTCTTAAATATCACTATTTGTCTTGTGTATCATTTTAAATAAGTTTTTGTTCTTATATTTCGCTGGCATCATTGCCACATTTCTCTCCCATTCTCTACCTATTCCTTCTTTTTCATAAATCATTTCTATTATTTATATTTGGATCTTGACATGTTTGAATGTATATAAATAAAAATTATGAATGTGAAATTGATGTCTTTATTAGTGGACTCTACAGTATCCCTTTTGCTTTTCCCTTTTTTTCTAGTCTTACATTTGTAATGAGGGGTAGAGTAGCAACGAAGGGTTTATAAACCAAAATAAATGTTACTTGTTAGGGTATCAGTCCCTCTATATGATTCAAACACCCATCTTTTAGTACCACTAATTTATAGTGCCTGTTCTTTGCACGGAGAGGAGTTTGGAAGTTGGGTAGGGTGAACTAAATAGTTTGAGTGCAGCCTTTTGGTTCTAATAAACTACATTGGATCCGATCTTCCAAGCTTTTACTTTCACTATACTTGCTACCTCGTCTGTAAACCGTATTGGTTTCCCTTTTCTAGGGGCATTCCTAACCTTGTATTCTGATACAAAGGTCTGTTGCTGTTAATAATGAACTTTTCTCACATTTCCTGCACTACTTTAACGTACCAATTAATCACTTACACTTCCTTATTACCACAAAACCATTGTCATTATCATATTGATATCACTGCATGAGTAATGTACTTAACCAGTTCAACTGCAAATCAGCCTGTGGTGCTTAGAATAATTACAATGTATGGGTTTTATCTGGTAGAAATCTCTAGCACAGACTTAATAATGACAGTCAATTTACACGCGTCATGCGGAAAATCTGGCTGTGGGAACACACTGCGCATGTGTGCAGCAAATGTTATGCATTGTAACTCTGATTGTATGCAACTTGTACATAACTCTGTATGATAGGGCATCACATCCCTACACAAACTGAAAACACGCGTTGTGGGAGGAGGGAGGCATGTCAATTTTACAGTATGGGCTTGGTTAGGCACATACGTAGGACAAGGCGATACATATGACCAGAGATATGCAAGAAAAAGTTGAGGTAGGGTTTTGAACATGTGTGTGAGGGCAGTACCAGGGGGAGTGCATTAAGCTTTGTAGGCTTGCGTATGTAAAAAGACCTTAAGTTTGGATCAGGCCCATGGATACTATCCTGACACTTTGAAAGAAACCACAAGTTATAATTCTATTTTTATCATTTTTGTTCTGACTTCCTTCTGTATTTGTTTATAAACTCACTCATCACTGATGTTCCTAGTAATGTATATTAGTTTTATTTTACATGCTACAAGCTAATCTATGTTCATATTTAAGAGATTCTTTCCCTCTTCTCCTATTGATTCTCTTCTAAGTAATACTGAACAATAAGCATTATTGACGTGAAAAGTGTCAGGGAAGTAAATGCTATTATCATTATCTTGTTCTTTCATGTCTGTGCACATTGAGGAATAATACACCTCCATTGTCATATTCACATCAGCTGCATGAGTCCTTTATGTACTTTAACCAGTTCAACTTTAAATCAGACAGTGGCGCTTAGAGTAATTGCAATGAATGGGTTTTGTCTGGTAGAAATCTCTAACACATGGCTACTATTCTGACACTGAAAGAAACCACAAGTTATAATTCTATTTTTATAAATTTTGTTTTGACTTCCTTCTGTATTTTCTTATAAACTCACTCATCACTGATGTTCCTAGTAACGCATATTAGTTTTATTTTACATGCTACTAGCTAATCTATGTTCATATTTAAGAGGTATTTTTGTCCAGGGGGACCAAACTTTATAGAATGTATGTATCTACTTCATCTTGTAGGTGATGTGTCATTTTCTCCATGTATGCAACAAACCATCTATGTTCCTATTTCAGAGCAGTTTTCGTTATCTTTATGTAAATTTAGTCTAAATGTAAAACATTTACACAATACAATATACTTAAGCTGGCCATACACAGTATTTAGCTTGCCTGCAGCCCATTATAATATCAGTTATACAAATAAAAACATGCACTATACTGATAACTAAGTATAGTTATCTTTTTCTAAGGTACAATGAACACAATAAAAAATCAATCAACTATAGAGTGATAGAGGCAATTGATACAACAAGGAACATGGGAAGAAAGAAAACTAGTATGGAAATTGATATAGGGATAAGTGGGGTTGCGGAAGGGGAGACACACTTAAGAGTGAGTTAGGTGCGGGCCCAAAGAAAATAGCAATGATAAGGCAGGCTCTCAGGTTTATTTTTTTAGGCTATAACAATTAGGAATTTACTCAAAGTCAACATCTGGGCAGCAAAGTTTTCTGAGCTTGTCATCACAACTGTGAGCAAAAATAAAACAGAATGAATTACAGTTAAGTATTTGCTACAGGGTGCCAGTATAGCAGTAGTTACATGTTACAGGGAGCAATACTGTGCTCTAACCAATAACATTCAATTGGTTTGGAGCTCCCGGAGTTACCAGCGTCCTGGGTCATCCTTGGTAAAGCACTGATTTTTGTATTCCAGTATTGGTCTCCACATGGGTCATAACCAATCAACTGTCAATAGGTGGTAGTGCAGGGAAAGCTTGCCACATGTCAGCATACAGCGGAAACATACAGAAGATCAAGTAATGAAAAAGTCAGTGCATAGGGCTCAGTGGGGCCAGATTTACTAATCTGCGGGTTTGCAAAAGTGGAGATGTTGCCCATAGCAACCAATCAAATTCTAACTTTCACTTTCTTTTTACATAAAGGAGAAAAATGTCAGCTAAAATCTTATTGGTTGCTATGGGCAACATCTCCACTTTTCCAAACCCGCAGCTTAGTAAATCTGGCCCTGTGTGTGTTTCAAAGTTACAGAAGCTCTGCCATTCAGGAAGTGCTATACTGCATTGGAGGTGATCAGTGAGCAACTGCTAAGAAAACATTGCGTTCCAATAACTCCCTGTGTTACTATCCTGCGTACTTCTATTGCTACATATAGAATAGCTGCCAGAAATTACACATATGGGGCCAGATACAGAGCTACGCTTTTACTACACTGCGTACTTACGCTAGCGTGCCCTCGAAGCACTCCCCTCGGCACACCCCTCTCATGTACGTATTTTTGGCGCCTTACGCTTTCCATACCCTACCTTAACTTTACGCTGAGTAACCACTAGCGGACGGACTTCACACACGTAACTATACTGCTAAGCACGCCCATACCGTACAACTGAAATGCTTCACCGTAGTATTGTGCATATATTTGTTGCTAAATAAATGTATTTGCAGCACATGGATGCATATTTTTGTAAAGAGCACCCAACATCCATGTGTACAAGGGTTGGGTGGCGGCAAGTTGATGCATTTAGAAGTATCACAATTCTTTGCAACTTGTCATTGCACGTTTCATACCTACTACACATGTTCCAAACCCACCTTGCAACACCCACCTTCTGCCTTTCTAAGTTTGGGCATTTGCAGTGCTCAATAACGAATAATACCCAGGAAAGGGCTGCGATTACTATGTCACTATTTCATATTGCATGTCTGCTCATTTTTGTGCTGTATAGTCAAGAATAATGATAATGGAGGTGGCCACTTTTCTAACTTACTGATTCTCAATGGTGGATTGTCAATAAACAAAGCAAATATCATAATACAGAATATTAATGTATAATTAAATAACTTGTGGTCCTTCAGCTTCAGTTCTGATAGGTAATAAAAAGCATTTTGTCCTTGGAGCACTATGAATGCCAGGAAATACATTGAAAGAATGAAGTATTAGTATGTAGACCTGGTGATTGCTATAAACCTTTTCCAGAACAGTGATTCTTTCCCTCTTCTCCTATTGATTCTCTTCTTACTAATACTGAACAATAAGAATTATTGACGGGAAAAGTGTCAGGGAAGTAAATGCTATTATCATTATCTTGTTCTTTCATGTCTGTGCACATTGAGGAATAATACACCTCCATTGTCATATTCACATCAGCTGCATGAGTCCTTTATGTACTTTAACCAGTTCAACTTTAAATCAGACAGTGGCGCTTAGAGTAATCACAATGAATGGGTTTTGTCTGGTAGAAATCTCTAACACATGGCTACTATTCTGACACTGAAAGAAACCACAAGTTATCATTCTATTTTTATAAATTTTGTTGTGACTTCCTTCTGCATTTTCTTATAAACTCACTCATCATTGATGTTCCTAGTAATGCATATTAGTTTTATTTTACATGCCACTAGCTAATCTATAAACACACAGACAAAACAAGTGCCGCGATAGAGAAAGTGCACAATTATCCCCAATTGAGTTCAATATTAAAATATGTAATTTTTATTATCAAAAATGTACAGCAAACAATTATGGTTAAAAATAGTAGCTACAATAAACAACCTAATATAGTGCATGTGGATTCACCCACCAGAGTGTTTGGATGCAAGACTCTTCTCTCCTCTCTGCATTGCCGTTCTGCCCTTAGTTCCAGCCATTCAGTTACTCTCTGTGCTTGCAGCCTTGAACCAGTTTACCATATTGCGGTCACGAGAGATACAACAGATGCTATCTGGAGTTGCCCTTTTGTTTTATTTCTTTGATTTCCACTTTTTTTTAGCTTAGGGTATGATTGGTGACTGCCCATTATGGACGATATTGAACTTCATGATTCTAATATGGGACCTGAGGAACTCACATTGCTGGTTTGATTTTCTACTTAATTTTAGCCTTTATAGTTACTATATGTTATTATGAATATATATTAATGCTTATGTCATTTGTTAAGGGGGCTTTTCTTGTTGTTTACAAGTGTATTTTATGGCATATATATTTTCATTGAAGTCAGGATTTGATACAAAGTTTCCAGTATTTTACTGGTATCTGACTGAATGGATTGTTGAGATTAGTCTGCATCTGTGACTGAAGGCTACAATTGCTGATCTATTTGAATACAAATACCTGGTGTTTTAATACTATACTAAGTTGTTTATTGTAGCTACTATTTTTAGCCATAATTGTTTGCTGTACTTTTTTTATAATAAAAATTACATATTTAAATTTTTAACTCAATTGGGGATATTTGTGCACTTTCTCTATCACGGTACTTGTTTTGTCTGTGTGTTTAATGATTCTCTCTTTGATCATGTTAAGTAGCACCCTCTCTTGGTTGCTCTTAAATATTTAAAGATTAATCTTTAAGGACCTAATTCACACTAAACCATGTTGATTGCAGGGGGAGTAAAGTTAATTGTATTCTTTGCATGCAGGAATACATCTTTGAATTGCTTACTGAAAACAGATACTGACCAGATTTACTATCACACTGTTATTTAGAGTTATTTAGACTTGGGCTTGGAAATATCACCTCTCAACACTAATACTGTTTGCAACAAATGAAATATGACACCCCTGCAATCAACATGGTTTAGCCCAGGAGTGACTTTCAGTTCTTATTTTAAGAAGCTTCTTAAGTGTGAATCAGGTCCTAAGTGAGGTATATCCCAATTTTATGTGATTTGCTATATTTTTTGCTATCACTGTTTGAGACATTTTCTTTTGTTCAATTATTACTAGCTATGTTCATATTTAAGAGGTTTTTTTTGTCCAGTGGGACCAAACTTTATAGAATGTGTCTACTTCATCATGTAGGTGATGTGTCATTTTCTCCATGTATGCAACAAACCACACAAAGAGAATAGCAATGATAACATATCCTAGTTACTTCTATACAATACAGATTGCATTTAAGTGACCATTATACAATGAAATCAGCATTCTTGTATGTATATATGCAGTAAAAAAAAGTCTCCTTATGAGTGTTATAAAATACCACAATACAAAAGAAGCACAGACTTGTGAGTGTTTACTATGGTATCCTGTAACACACTGCACTAGTCTTCATAAATATGTGTGTATATGTATAGTTTTTACATGCAGAAAAAAAGGGACTGTCAGGACTATGAGAGCCGCACTCACTTGTGTAAGTAAATAGACATTTTTTTTTTTTAAATAGACAGTTGAGTGTATGAATAAATGTACAGTACTGTAACTAAGGGTGTGAGATAGAAGCAGCGACCCAGGGCCTAAAGCTTAAGGGGGGCACCTTTAAGTTAATATTTAAGGTTAAATCTTGGTTGCCTACTTTTTTTTTTTTATTGTGTTTATTTATTCATTTTCCAATAACAGAAAAATACAAACATAAAACATACAACAAAAACCAAAAACTGGGAGCAATTCCCAGAACCCATTCCCTCCCCCCAAAAACTGCTCTGAGGCATTCAGGACTAAACAAACATGGGAAGTCCAGCAAAGTCCAAAAAATTGTACTTAGGGTAATGCAAATAGAATGGCAGAAACAGGAGAATAATATATCATACATGAAGGCATAAGTACAGAGTTACAAGGAGAAGTATTAACCAATTCAATCTTGTTAGGAGAGACACTTAATGATTGATATGAATGAACCCTCCAGCAGGGGAAACTACGTAGAGCCCACTTAGGTGTTGTTAACAGGTACACATGGTTGCCTACTTTTGAAAAATCATTTCAGGGAAAAAAGTAAAAAGCATAGGTGCGTCGCCAGGGAGGGTGTGGTGGTGGTTCCTGTTCGCCTGGGGAGGGGGAGGTCCCTGCATCGCCAGAGTTTGTGCATGGGTGTCCTGTAAATTATCCAGCCCCCCTCAGTATCTCTCGTACCCTCATGTCTCTGCAGCCCCTCAATTTTCCCATCATGTCTCTGCAGCCCCTCAATTTTCCCATCATGTCTCTGCAGCCCCTCAATTTCCCCATCATGTCTCTGCAGCCCCTCAGTTTCCCCATCATGTCTCTGCAGCCCCACAATTTCCCCATCATGTCTCTGCAGCCCCCTCAGTATCTCCATCATGTCTTCGAGGACCCCCAGTATTCCCCATCATGTGCCTCCAGCCCCCCCTCAATATTCCCCATTATGTGCCTCCAGCCCTCCTCAGCATTACTTATCATATGTCTCCAGCCCCCCCAGTATTCCCCATCATGTTTCTCCATTCTCCCTCAGTATTCCCCATTATGTGCCTCCAGCTCCCCTCAGTATTCCCCATAATGTGCCTCCAGTTCCCTTAAGTATTCCCCATCATATGCCTCCAGTCCCCTCAGTATTCCCCATTATGTGCCTCCAGAACCCTTCAGTATTCCCCATAATGTTCCTCCAGCATTCCCCATCATGTGCCTCCAGCCCACTCAGTATTCCCCACTATGTGCCTCCAGACACCTTCAGTATTGCCCATCATGTCTTTCCAGCCCCCCTCAGTCTCTCCCATCATGTTTCTCCAGCCCCACTCAGTATTCCCCATCATATGCCTACAGCCCCCCTCAGTATTCCCCATTATGTGCCTCCAGCCCCCCTTAGTATTACCCATCATATGCCTCCAGCCCACCTCAGTCTCTCCCATCATGTTTCTCCAGTGCCCACCTCAGTCTCTCCCATCATGTTTCTCCAGGGCCCCCTGAGGAGGGCTGGAGGCACATGATGGGAGATACTGAGGGGGGCTGGATACTTTACAGGACACCCATGCACAAACTTTGGCGATGCAGGAACCAACACCACCACCCCCACCTCAATATTCCCCATTATGTGCCTCCAGTCCCCCTCAGTATTCCCGATTATGTGCCTCCAGCACCCTTAGTATTCCCCATCATATGCCTCCAGCCCCCCTCAGTCTCTCTCATCACATCTGTACAAGTATTGTACAAAAAGAACCACTTGTGTTCACAATTTAGGAGTATAGACCGAATACTTAGCAGACTACATAAAACTCCAGCAGGAGTATGACGTATTGGCTCACATATAATTAAAACGTTTAAATATGGTATAACAGCAGTACTCTGATGGGTTCCGTTCGCCTCTGTGCACAGCCATTTTCGATTTACCCACAGCTGACAGCTAATCGTCTGTGGCTGTGTTTATTATAGAAAATGTCTGCATTGCGAAAATAACCCTGTAGACAGCTGAAAGACCCTACGGTTTCTGCAGAGCTGTAACAAGAAATTTTAGTGCCAGGGACAAACAGGAGAAATGATGTCCCCAACCTTCAATTAATAACCAGTTTAACCTTAAGAATGAACTTACTGGCACCCCACTTTGACTATGCGCCCTGTGCGACCACCCCTATCGCACACCCCTAGTTATGGCCCCGGGTTTCTAAAGCTACCAAAGCTACAGGTTAGTGAAGGGGAGGGAAAGTAGTGTAGGAGGGTAGTTTTAGGGTTAGGCTGCGGAGAAGAGAATCTTAGGGTTAGACTGCGGGGAAGGGAGTCTTAGGGTTTAGGCTGTGGGGAAGGAAGATTTAGGGTTAGGCTGCGGGGAAGGAAGATTTAGGGTTAGGCTGCGGGGAAGGGTGGGTTAGGGCAAGAGTTTGGAAAGGGAGGGTTAGAGTAAGAATTAGCATAAGGTTTGGAGTTGGGGAAATAGAAATCGTCGCTTACCCGTCTGTCGCGGGGAAGGAAGTTTCTTACTAGATGTCCGGGGATGGGGTCTCGAAAACAGCCCTTTCGAAAAAGGGCAGTTCTCAGCAGTGACCCACACCCTCTACTGACATATTACAATGGTAAGGGCTTTTACACACTTACAGTTAACATCAAATGCAATAAATTAATTATTTAAGAGGATAAAGAAAGATGTTATTTGGTGAAATAAATAACCCTTTGTAAGCTAAATAGACCAACAGCAGTATCTACTAAAAGGAATAAAAGGACACAACAGAAGGGAAAAAAATGAATGACACGTGGGACACCTTCAAGCTGGCCATACACTAGAGCGATTATCGTCCCAATCTTCGAATTATCGTGGATTGGTCGAATTATCGCTGTAGTGTATGGTGCCGATTATTGTCAGAAACGGACGATAATCAAAAAATAATGGATGGCATCTGATAA
>WWET01000412.1:435792-446340 GCA_011038615.1 Limnodynastes dumerilii
AAAATGAACAGGTGAGTATGCGAATCGCCCATTCATAAAAAAAATTCTGTGATGGGTCTTATTCATAATAGGGACAGCCGAAAAGCAACTTTTGGCTGTCCCTATTTCGCAATGTGATACATTGCAGCTAGGACTTGCAACAGTCCTGAGCTAGCTGCATGGTTATCCTGTTAATAGTGACAGAAGATCCAACCAAGTAGTGCAAAGACTATAGAAATCCAATCTTGGTCCCACTAGGAGAAGTGTTTGTCGTAGTGGGAAATCGTCCCGTTTATCGGACAACCTTCTGCTGTGAGTGATAACTGCTCTAGTGTATGCCCAGCTAAGAAAATTGGGTTGATCATTTAATACTGGCTGTCCTGGCTGATTATTTTATAGTGTGGAGAACGGGTTTGTGAAAATGCTGACAAAACTGTTTAAAAAAAAATGCTCTGGAAAGATAATATGAGTTTTTCAAACAACATTTAACTGATCCTATTAGAATTGTCACAGAGTTACTGGGATAGAGCCTTGAATTTTGGCTTCTTTTTTGGTTATTATCTAATGTCCTCAGCAATCAGAGCATTTCAGACAATGGGCCAGATTTACTAAGCTGCAGGTTTGGAAAAGTGGAGATGTTGCCCATAGCAATCAATCAGATTTTAGCTGACATTCTCCAGTATGTATAAAGAAAGTGAGAGTTAGAATCTGATTGGTTGCTATAGGCCACATCTCCACTTTTCCAAACCAGCAGCTTAGTAAATCTGGCCCAATATGTTGATCAGAATACTGCATAGTGGGTAACCTATTTTAGGGATTGGTAGTGAAAGGAGGTTTTCTGGTTGAATTATATATCTATTTTTGGTTTAAATTTTAAGGATTTCCAGTCAAATTCTACCTATCACTTTCCTATTACATACTACAAAATGTCAGCTAGAACCTGATTGGTTGCTATGGACAACATCTCCATTTTTCCTTTGCCACAGCTTAATAAATCTGGCCCGTGGCATTTTGCAGAGGTGAATTACTCCAGACCTTCATAACATAAATTGTATAGGTCATGTAATACCTTTGTATTGGATTAGTTAGTAATTATCAGTTAGTTATTATAGTTAGTAATTATTAGTAAGGTGTCCCTTGAAATTATTTTGGTGTGACAAGTATTAATTGTTTCCGCTAAGTTAATATTGTATGTATATCAGTTAGAGGAATTGATTTTTGTTTTTGTTTTAAAGAAAATATATTTTTCTCATTTCTAAAGACAGGATACATTCATTGTTTTTTTTTAGTTCTTATATGAGGCTCTATTGCTTCTGTTGCAAAGGATGTCTATTATAGGCACTATCTGAGTATATAAATGGGTACCGACTCATTTAATTTCACATTGGGAATCACTAGGCATTTATTCATTTTTAACTAGAATATGATGCCAGAAACACCCCAGTTGCAATAACATGTTTGTCATTATGGAGTGTAAAATAGGCTGGAGAAATGTTAAGGCATTTTCTCACACTACCATGCGTGTTATTTTAGGACAGATGCAGCATGGCAAATTTTTCCTTATTTTTCTTAGTATTATATTTTGCACTTAGGAATAATGTGTTTTCTACAAAATAATGAGTTTTGGAAGGAAAAAAGATAAAATGTGCTATAAAAATGAAAATCCTGCTCAGATAATGAATGTTGCTCAGATAAAGGGTAATAAACGATTCTTATAAGAGTACCATGCAAAAATATGTATATAAAGCTCAATATACATTTGTATTTGTTTTTATACTCATCAAGTATACCTGTAGATGAGTAATCTACACAATTAAACATAGAGGCATCTGTTTTTTATTGTAAATGACCACATAATAAACAAAAATAAAACTTACACTTTTAATGTGATCTTGTGATCTTGTCAGGTAATCAGATTCTAGCATTCATTTATTCATCTAGAACCAATCAGTTTCTAGCTAATAGGTTGTCCCTCATTAAGTACATTAATGCATGGTGCAGCTCTCCAATGATTAAAGGCTCTATAGACACTTTTATCCTAGGAAATAATTTTCAACAATACATTTAATACTTAAAATACACAGATGTGTCCTTGCTTATCTTTGCAATACGTGGCAAATGTGGGAAAAAATTACCATGCCTATCTATGCCACCCACTTCATATTTGTGACTGCATCACCTATGCTTAAAAAAAAATAAAAAAATAGCTTGTTGGTAAACAAATGATATAAGCTATAACATATCTGGAAGAGGAACTTATAGCCCATCACTGATCTAGTACATTGTGGATAAAAAAGTAGAAAATAATCTGATTGGTTGCTACGAGCAATAACTTTTAGTGGAATTTGTAAATCTATCCCTTAATGTCTTATGTTAGGCTAAACAAAAAATGGTCTTAGTAAATGTAATTTCTGACAATGCTGGAAAGTATCAAATTATTTTAAATAGAACTAAAATCTAACTGGATACTTTAATAAGCTTTAATTTTGAATGAAAAGCATCTGAAATATTTGTTATGATTCCATTTGCAAACATCTAAGTAAGCAGAACTTTTGTCATTTCTCTTCATATTGACTGTTATGAATTGCATAGCTTGTCTCCCCATTGTTTGCTCTCATGATGGCTTATTATAAAATAAAAATAAAACGGCCAGTGATTAGACCAGGCTGTCGTCTATAAAATCTTGACTGAAAATGAATATTTGAAAAAGCTAAATTTACGGAAGATAGCTACGTGTAACTAAAAGGATGAATGGTAGTTTAAAAAAATATATATTCATTTGAAGTACGGGTCCTTTTTTCTTACTTTGATTTCAAAAGCCATCCAGTCAGGCTTGACCCCTTTTATATTAGAAACCCTTTTAGAATGTTAGGAACAAAGTACTCGATCCAGACTTGAGGGTAGATTCTCTATGTTCATAGCTGATGTGGCTGCTAATGTGTGCAATTTGCTATCCTAAATTCTGCACGTAGGAATGCTGGGGGATGGGGGGGGGCGCACGCGGAATGCATATGGAATTTAGGATAGCAAATTTCAAGGGACTTCTGTGCCCGGCAACATACCTTAAGTACGGTACCCTCTACATGTGGAATACTGGGTCAAATGCGGAGAGAGGCTGCGTTCTGATGCTGAATGCACTGCTCTGTGTGTGCGCAATACAAAATGACAGGTGACTTTTGTACGTACCAGACGTAAGTTGGCTGTTTTATTAATGCTGGATCCAACTTAAAAAGCTTAAAGTAGTTGGTGTGTGCGCAGTAGGAGCACATAGCTGACTAATGCATGAGGAATATGTAAGTTAGCTGTTTTACTTATGTCTAGATCCGGTCCCAAGACTTCTAGTAGGGAAGTACAGCTTGTATATAAGGATTTACAGTATATATAGGAGATAACAGGAGAATTATGATACTGCAAAAATAAATGACTTCATTAAGCGAAAGGAATGAAATATTAGAATGATACTCACAAAGCTACCTCTAGAGTTACATGGATTTTTGTACCTGATCTTTCAAGTTTTAGGATCGCTGCTTAAATTTCAATGATTTTAGCAAAGACAATGATCTGAAAGTAAAGTCTGTCTCCAAAAATGAACAAAGGACAAACCAGGGGCATTGTTCTCTCTTGGAAACATTAGTGTGTCTACTGAAGGGTTTTCAGACATAGCAGTCATGTGATCTTGCCTCCTGACATAACAGATTGGAGACTGAGAAATTCAAGACCACAAAGTGGGTGTAATTGATCAACATTAACATTAATGATTGTCTTTCAAGTAGTTTGAGTGCACCTCTCTTGTGCTATCTACTACATACAATATATACTAGCTATGCTATATACAGGAATAAATGATTTAACCACAAAGTAAAACTGGATACATACAGTCAGGTGCATAAATATTGGGACATCGGCACAATTCTCATATTTTGGGCTCTCTACACCACCACAATGGATTTGAAATGAAACAAACAAGATGCACTTTAACTGCAGACTTTCAGCTTTAATTTGAGGGTATTACACCCAAATCAGGTGAACGGTGTAGGAATTACAAAGGTTTCTATATGTGCCTTACACTTTTTAAAGGACCAAAAGTAATGGGACAAACTAAATAATCCTAAATCAAACTTTCACTTTTTAATACTTTGTTGCAAATCCTTTGCAGTCAATTACAGCCTGAAGTCTGGAATGCATAGACATCACCAGACGCTGGGTTTCATCCCTGATGATGCTCTGCAAGGCCTCTAATGCAAATATCTTCAGTTCCTGCTTGTTCTTGGGGCATTTTGCCTTTAGTTTTGTCTTCATCAAGTGAAATGCATGCTCAATCAGATTCAGGTCAGGTGATTGACTTGGCCATTGCATAACATTCCGTTTTTTAGCCTTAAAAAACTCCTTGGTTGCTTTTGCAGTATGCTTTGAGTCATTGTCCATATGCACTGTGAAGAGCCATCCAATGAGCTCAGAAGCATTTGACTGAATATGAGCAGATAATATTGACCGAAACACTTCAGAATTCATCCTGCTGCTTTTGTCAGCAGTCACATCATCAATAAATGCAAGAAAACCAGTTCCATTGGCAGCCATACATGCCCACGCCATGACACTACCACCACCATGATTCACTGATGAGGTGGTATGTTTTGGATCATGAGCGGTTCCTTTCCTTCGCCATACTCTTCTCTTCCCATCACTCTGGCACAAGTTGATCTTTGTTTCATCTGTCCATAGGATGTTGTTCCAGAACTGTAATGGCTTTTTTAGATGTTGTTTGGCAAACTCTAATCTGGTCTTCCTGTTTTTGTGGCTCACCAATGGTTTACATCTTGTGGTGAACCCTCTATATTCACTCTTGTGAAGTCTCTCTTGATTGTTGACTTTGACACATATACACCTACCTCCTGGAGAGTGTTCTTGATTTGGCCAACTGTGGTGAAGGGTTTTTTTTTTACCAGGGAAAAATTCCTCTGTCATCCAACAGTTGTTTTCCGTGGTCTTCCGGGTATTTTGGTGTTGCTGAGCTCTCCAGTGCATTCTTTCTTTTTAAGAATGTTCCCAGCAGTTGATTTGGCCACACCTAATGTTTTTGCTATCTCTCTGGTGGGTTTCTTTTGATTTTTCAGCCTAATGATGACTTGCTTCACTGATAGTGACAGCTCTTTGGATCTCATATTGAGAGTTGTCAGCAACAGATTCCAAATGCAAATGTCACACTTAGAATCAACTCCAGACCTTTTACCTGCTTAATTGATGATGAAATAATGAGGGAATAGCCCACACATGTCCATGAAATAGCTTTTGAGTCGATTGTCCCATTACTTTTGGTCCCTTAAAAAGTGGGAGGCACATATAGAAACCGTTGCAATTCCTACACCTTTCACCTGATTTGGATGTACATACCCTCATATTAAAGCACATCTTGTTTGTTTCATTTCAAATCCATTGTGGTGGTATATAGAGCCCAAAATATGAGAATTGTGTCGATTTCCCAATATTTATGCACCTAACTGTATTATAATTTTATAGTGTAAATCGGTCCAACAGTGCATCGGGCGGTTTGCAGATACGATGCGGTTGTCTCTGTGCCTATAATGATGACTCAGCGGGCTCAGAGGATCTGTCCGTGTGTATGCTACATGATTTTCCCTGTTGTCAGATCCTTTTTTTGAGAGCCAAGGAAATCATGCTAGTGTGTATCCAGCTTTAAAGACAGAGATCATTACTCCAGCATACTTCCAAAAAATAGCCTCAGTTTTTTAAAGCAAATGTTAAAATTCCAACTACTGGAAATTCATGTAGGACATTATATTGGTTTGTGAATTTTTCTGACATTTACAGAGTATTACTCCAAAATAGAGTTACTATAAAAGTCAAAATAGCATTCAGTTTCATGAAAATTCTCTATAGGCCAAGATGTTATATAGGCAAAGATTTCTGACCGCTATCTGAGAGTGATTTCAGGACAGATAGCTAGAGTTCAGGCCGCGTGCAATATCTGAACTCCTACTACTACTACTGCATAGTGATATCATTTGCATTATTATCACTTGCCAACAAAAGTTGATTATTGATTAAATGAAATCTGTCTCACTTGCAAAGCAATTAAGTCATTCTACAGAGACTGTCTAAAGATGATATTATATAGTGTCATTTCATTCTGAATCTGTCATGGTCACAATATCTCAGTGTACCCACTTATAATGGTGGTGCTATTCTATAGGGCACGGAGTGTAACACATTCCCAGTGTTCATCAAGGACCCTCCTGTTGGGATTAGACTTGGGTGCTTAGAGCATGGGGGTCATGTTTCCTATAAACAGATAATAGTAGGGTATGGATACTAATGGACAATGGAGCACTGTCAGGGAATTTTGGGCACACACAGGATTACAGCACACAGATATGCCAGAGAACGTTTGACACTGCAGATGGAATCAAAGGAATACAGGTAGCAGTGCAGGATCTTAGTAACATGCATAATATGTGAGGACTTTAGGCTGCAGATGGAAGCAAACAGTGGTAAGTCCTTGGCAGCAGTGCAGAATGGATATCACGGACCTGATTAAGAAAATGCTGATTTTTAGGTGCATGTATTTATGAAGGGATATACTGCGCAGGCGTAGTAATTTAATATACGCTATTTACGTAGTACTTAAGAACGGAATGGCTCTGAATCCCCATTACGAGCCTATTTCCTCAAGGTTCGTAATGACTTAAGAATGAAGGGACGTGCCGGGAAAACTTAAGAACGAAGATAAGTAGATTGGTTGTAGGGAGCCATTTAAATGAGGAAACCCTACGCACACAACTATGAACCTAAAGATAGAGTAGCCATATGGTATTCTTTTTTATCTGTTTTTATTGTGAGAGTAGGACATATCAAAAATAACAGACATATCACATGAACAGGCAAAGGACAATAAAGTTACATTGAATTGACCTTATTAGTGGACTCTAGGCAGCCCTCCCATTTACCACGGATGCCCTCCTGTACATGTCCCACTCTGCACACTTTTTATTTATTTATTCTCCTGTGCATAGACAGGAGGTTGATTAGCATAAAACACACGCTGTTTGGATTCTCTTTTTTTTTTAAACCAAAAACATAGCAATCTACTATCTACCTAACTAAGCCCCAGGTCTCGAACATCCACCACCCCACCTTTCAAATCAGCCTACGTCTGAATACGCAATATTTTTCTTCATTTAATAAAGCCATTATTTATGATCACAGCTATTTCTAGAAATTTGAAAAAGGAATTTAAACATACCAGAAGGTAATCTTCGTCCTGGAAGATCTGGTATCGTCCTCCATGCCCCTCCAACCATGCTTTCTCAACTCGATCGGATAAGCATTTTGTTCCTCATTGATAAACTGAAATATTTCTAAATAAAAACCACTCAGTGGATGATATTAGATTGCTGTTTATTGTTCAGTGAGTCTATATACACACCCCACTTTTTATAGAAGCGTACCACACCCGTTTCTAGATCCGGCAAGGTGTCCCTTCTATCGTTATGCAACGTGTCCATTATTAGCCACTTAACCAAGTTTAACTGAGGAGGAGAGGAAACTGTCCAATGTTTCAGGATGGCTTTTTTTTTGCCACTGTCACTATGACTGCAAGTAGAGGTATGGCTTTATGTAGTTGTGTGGATCATGACCAGATTTCAAAGTTAGCACAGAGTATGGGGAGGGGGTATTTCTGCAGACGGGAGCTTAATATGGGATTAATGTAATTCATAACTTTATTCCAGAAGGTTCTAATCTTCCCGCATTTCCACATACAATGAAAGCAGTCTGTATTTAGTGTCTTACATTTGAAGCAAGAGCTTGATGCTCTTGGTACCATATGCTTTCTCTGGCTGGGGGATATATATACTCTATGAAGAGTTTTAATATGGACCTCTTGTAGCAAAGCTGATTTCAGTGTGGTTGAATAGTGTTTAGTTAGAACATTAAAATTTTGTGTCTCAGGAATATTTTTCCCCCAGCTATCAACCAGGCCATATCGCACCAGAGGATGGGAGTACCAGGTCCGCATATACATATCTAATTCTAAAAGTGTTATTTTTGAGAAAAGACATAAGGGTGTCTATATTGTTTTTTTTCTTTTTGAAGTTAACCATAATAGACAGAGATTGCATATAATGCTTAACTTGGAGGTACATAAAGAATTGCCTTCTTGGAAGTTGGAATCTCCTCTGTAGGTCCTGAAAACTGAGCATTTGACCTCCTGGGTCAAACACATCACTGATGGCTGCTATCCCCTTAACCTTCCAGTTCCGAAAGAGGGCATTGTCTAAGCTGGTGGACATAGACTGAGGACCTGGGACTTTGTTGGTATTTTTTGTTTATGTACAGCCAAGAGTGATATGTATCCCGAAAAAGAATGTGGTTAAGTATATGATTAGGAATCAATTTATTAGGGCAATGTAGTAATGCTGCAGGGGAAAAGGGAGCAAATACCTCCAATTCCAGTGCTTTGTTAGTGAATACCTGTTTGTCCAAAAGCCAGTCAGTGATGTAACGGAACATAGAAGCATGAGCAAATTTATTTATGTCAGGTAAATTTAATCCGCCTTGCAACCTCTGGAGATGCAGTTTGGATTTAGAAATTCCATGTCTTTTATTGTTCCATAAAAATTTGAGAAATATGGATGTCAGTTGCAAGGGATCGGATTGGTAACATCTGAATGGATTAAGCTAATTTCGGGAAGAGCATACTTTTAATCACTGCTAGTCGGCCCATTAGTGAGAAGGGTAGGGACATCCAGTTTTCTATTAGAGTCGAGATTTTCCTCATAATGCCCTGGAAGTTGGCCTTGTATAAGTCTCCAGTTGTGGGTGTTAAAATAATGCCCAAATATTTTAGAGAGGTTTTTTTAGAGAGTTTTGAGTGACTGTGAATTGGGTAAACGGTACAAATGGCATGCAATTTTTCCTAGATAGAGGTAAGCGTTCAGATTTATTTAAGTTAACCCTGTACCCCGAAAAAGTGTCGAAGTCTTTGATAACCAGCATAATCTCTGGGAGAGAACGTGAGGGGTTGGAGACCAGCAGGAGCATGTCGTCTGCAAACAACGATAGCTTGCTTTCCATGCCTCCAATCACAATTCCAGTGTAGGAATCAATGTTCCGCAATCGCTCTGCTAGTGGCTGTAGGGCCAAGGCGAAGAGCAGCAGGGAGAGGGGATGCGGCGCATGCGCAGATCGGCTGAAAAGCCCACACCCCTGCCAAATGCCCTGCTGAATCTGAAAAGAAGAAGATAAAACCCCGTTTCCAGCAATCTGTGTGTATGGATTATGATAAAGAGGGCAATGAAGTCCCCTGGGAAGCCAAAGCATTTTAGGGATTTAAAAAGGTGATCCCATGTCACAAGATAAAATGCTTTTTCTGCGTCTAAAAATAACAATAGCGTTAGATCCAACCTCCAGAACTCCACCACCTGTGTGACTGTCACAACCTTCCGCACATTGGTAACAGAATGTCGCCCCCAGATAAATCCCGTTTGATCTCTTTTGATAATTGACGGCAATATGAATATAACCCTTTCTGCCAAGATTTTAGTAAGAATTTTAGATTTAGTAAGTTTGTAGCCAACATTCAATAGAGATATGGGTCTATGAGACACTGGGTGCTCAGGATATCTCCCTGGCTTAGGGAGGACTCTGACATTTGCCAAGTTAAAGTAAAGAGGGGAAGATTGTTTAGTCAAAATCAAATTAAATGTGTAGCCACATGGTATTCTTAAGTCGGTTAAGAAACTGAAATCTGGGGGAGTGTCAGGGGAGTCGCTTTGCTAATTTTTGTGTATAATTAAGAACCTAAATCATTCATAAGTGTGAATATGATCCTAGATGTGGAATATCCAAAGAATTCAGAATGCTTCAGGTGGAAATGCAGGAGTTCAGGTAAATATCAGTGAAGGATCATCGAAACCCAGAAGGGCCCAAGGAGCAACATTGGAGACCCGAGAATTGCAGGAAATTAGATGTTTTATATGTTGGAGAGGAGAGCGCTCAGTCTCCTTCTCTATACTTATGACCAGGGCCAGTGCTAGGGTGTTCTGCGCCTCCCTGCGAACTTTAATTTTGCGCCCTTCTGTTTAACAGTTTGAAATTGACACCAGTGACCATCCTAGATTATAGTAAGCGTCGCCATACAACACAATTGTAACCACAATAAAACAAAGCAAATCATAGTCACCACTATACAATAGTGTCCTCTGGCCTGATCCTGAACTACGGCAATGCGCTGTGCTGTGTACTAAAGTGTGTTCACTTACCTCGACCTTGTGTTCACTTACCTCGACACTCCCCCTGTGCGGGCGTATGGCCCCTTCCTTACGCCGGCTGAAGGCTAGCTATTTTGGATCTCCTGCGATCCCTATCTTTATATTTGAAGTTAATCCATATAAAGAACCCTCCAAACTGTTGCAATCATAAGATAAATAAATACATACATTTCTCCCTTGCTCCACTACTGTCCTTTATTTAAATTATCGGTCCTGATAACCCTGAATGACCTTTTCTGCTAAAAATGTATCTAATCCTTTCTTAAACATATCCAGTGAA
>WWET01000412.1:456294-471675 GCA_011038615.1 Limnodynastes dumerilii
ATATATATATATTTTTTTTACTAAGGGGATATGTATTCCGGCGGTCTCCCCATACATACCCCCCTTTTCCTCCCCCTCTGCTTTTAGAAAAGAGGGGCTAGTCTTACGCCAGAAGCGGAGTGTAAAACTACGCTTCGACATTTTGTAAATATGATAAACTTAATTTTAATGCAATAGTGCCAGTTTTCGCTTCAAAATATATACAGATATTAGATAATATAAATAGACCCCTCTATCTCTCCCTCTCCAGCACAAGTAATATTGGCACTTTGGAATGTAGATACACACACACATACACACACACACACAATCTCTCTCTCGCTCTCTCTTTATCTCACTCTCTTATTCTCTCTCTCACCCTCTCCAGCACATGTATTATTGGCACTTTGGAATGTAGATACACACAATCTCTCTCTCTCTCTCTCTCTCACTCTCACTCTCACTCTCACCCTCTCCAGCACAAGTAATACTGGCACTTTGGAATGTAGATACACACACACATACACACACACACACAATCTCTCTCTCGCTCTCTCTTTATCTCACTCTCTTATTCTCTCTCTCACCCTCTCCAGCACATGTATTATTGGCACTTTGGAATGTAGATACACACAATCTCTCTCTCTCTCTCTCTCTCACTCTCACTCTCACTCTCACCCTCTCCAGCACAAGTAATACTGGCACTTTGGAATGTAGATACCACCCTCTCACCCTCTCACCCTCTCACCCTCTCACCCTCTCCAGCACAAGTAACACTGGCACTTTGGAATGTAGCTCTGATATCTTTATTTATTTACCTTTGTTCATCTATTTTATGGCCTCACCCTGCAGTACTTGCACTGTCTGACCTCTTAAGATATAACTCATGTATGACATTCAAAGCATATTATTAATGAGCTCTCTTGTTATATAGCTGACAATGCTGTTTTCCGTTTTAAGTTGCCAAAAAGGCCTGCTTGAAAACATCCATCAGAATTAGTTTTTCTTAGTGAACATTATTTCACACCCTGCCAATGTAGAAATGTTAGTCTATTACTAGCTTGCCATAATAGCCTGCTATATATTAGATCATTACTTGTGACCTTCACAGTACAGGTGCTTAAATTGGTGTTAAAGGTGAAAGTAGCTTTGCCTCATTCTGATGGCCTATTGCTGTAATAAAGCATTTTAAGAGAGGTTATTTTTTATGGAAACAAAAAAAAATTCTTAATGTGATTTATAATTGGGGGTTTCATTAGCATTGGTTTGTATAATATTGTTGCAAGCCTCTGTTTTTTTAGGTTTCATGTCTAGATGAAATGTTCTATATTTTTATAAAAAAAAAAAAAGATATACCGGTAATCAATTAAATCAATTGTTTATTGTATGTCAAAAACATACCAGTGTGCATTAAATTATAGTTATTGGTGGGGATTACATAATCTGATCTTGTAAGTGTTACCATAGAACAAGTTTTTCTCGGGTGTGGGTCCCTGCTTAGAATGGCCCTATTTCGATAGGGCCATTTCCTCCCAGCCAGTTTAAAAAAAAGTTCCCCAATCATTCCCCTAAATCTCACACCAGATTGCATATTCCTCGATGAGGCATAGCAATCGATCCACGGAGCACCAATCTTTCGGTGCTCAAAAGGTAAGGAAAAAAAGTTCCCCAATCATTCCCCTAATTCTAACCCCACCCCTACCCTCTCATTACCTTAACTCTAAACCTAACCTTCCTTTCCCCGCAGCCTAACCCTAAACCCTACCTTCCCTGCAGCCTGACCCTAACCCTCCATCCTAAGCAGCCTGACCCTAAATCTCCCTTCCCTGCAGCCTGACCCTAACCCTCCATCTTCCGCAGCCTGGCCCTAAATCTCCCTTCCCTGCAGCCTGACCCTAACCCTCCATCTCCCGCAGCCTGACACTAACCCTCCCTCCCCTGCAGCCTGACCCTAACCCTCCCTCCCCTGCAGCCTGACCCTAACCCTCCCTTCCTCACACCCTGGAGAGGTTATTCACCTTTCCCTGCGGTCCGGCGGTAGCGGCACTGGCGGTATTTCCGATCAGCATACTCACCCATAAAAAAAAAAATTCTAAAGTCGCCGGTATTAGAAATATTTTGGAAAGAAGATTTTCTAACCGGAGACTGACAACGGTTTTTCTCTAAGCAGATATATATTTGGAATGTTTACAGATGGCCACACAGTGGAGCAATAATGGGCTCGATCACACAACTGTCGTGAATTTGGGACAAAAATCTTACTAGTGCATGGGAAAGATTTACAAAACCCTCAAATAAGGTTAGGGTTCGATTATCTCATTTATCAGGATTTCCATTGATAATTGGACCCTAGCTCTGATTTTTTGAGTGGCTTGGTGTTCTATAGTGCTGTGGTCCTCTCCCTCTGTGTAAAATCATGGTTGAACAAACATATAACACAGAGAATGTCTCACACTATCTTTTTGTCAGTCAATCAGTTGGTTAGCTGCAGGATCCTGTGCTGAGATTATCGCTCCCAGTCTTTGTTGTGTGTGGTGCCAATATCGAGACCTTTCCCATAGGGGAAATTGAACCATCACATGCTGGGAGCCATAATCGATCTATTGTGTGCCCAGTTTAGGAAGAGTGTGATGACAGGAATTAAGTGATTAGCTCTTCTTTCTTCATGTCCAATTGTATGGATTCTTGCTGTCTAAACTGTCACATTGGGTTATTCCTGGGACTGTGAGAAAAGCAATCTGCATTACTCTGCATAGGTTGTAATCAAGAAACCTCACTGATGGGTAGAAAGCATTTTAAATCTGATTTTATCTATGTTTAATGACATAACAACATTTTGAAGATCATCTAGTTTTTCTTTTACTGAAGCGATGGTTTTGTTTTGGAGATCAACACTGAGTGATGACGGTGATGTTATTTTATGCATTGCTAGTCATTTGCTCAAGTTTTCCAATCCACTTTGTGTTAAGATGTTTTTAACACTGCTTGTAGCAAATTGGTACAAATATTATCAGGTGTACAACAGGGAAAAGGAGGGAAATTGCATAATATGGTTGGTTTAGCTGGTGCAGATTTGGATTTGCTCATGTTAAAGTTAGAGGTTGTGTCCAAATATGTTACCATGACCTGTGAAGTTGCTGTATAGTAAAGGTTATTACATGGCTTTAGGTTCACAAATTCCAAGTGCAATAGTAATTTAAAGTAAAGATGTTTACCAATTAACCTGATGTATTTACAAGATAGATCACTCAAAAAGTGAATGTACTTGCTCCCATGTTTTACAAGGTATCCATTGTATGAACAACATTCTTTCTATGGAACACATTTTTGACATGTACTTGGTAGTAGAAGACCATGCATTGTATTTATGTGTTCTGTCAAATATTCAGCACTAGCGATTCCATGTCTTTGGAGCCACTATGATTATCATAGATGTGTAATTCGTGCTGCTGGTGATAGTGTGCTTAGATCCACACGGAGTGCAGCATCTCCATTGCGCACTCCGTTGCGGATATAATGGTACTCCGCATGTGCAGTACCATTTTTTGCAGACATTCCCGTAGGCTACGTACTGCAGACATTATCAGTTGTGAATACGGTCCAGTGTATCTTAAAAGTAGGATGGAAGCATTTGTATTTCACACTAAGTTTAGCTGCAGGATGCAGAGGTAAGATTCATTCTGAACAGTCTCACTGTGAGTAGGAGACTATGTACTGGATCCATATCCCCGCACCGCAGCCATTAGGTGCGGAATTCGTTATTCTGACTGGCAATGCACATGCCAGATGTTCCACAACGGATCTCTAAATGTATTGAATTTACTTCCGTATACCTGGAGATCCATCCAACAGGGTTGAGCATTACTTCCACCCACCTAAAAAAGGTGGGCGAGGGTGGGGGGATATTTAACTTGAGGCTGCCTATGGCACCGTAAGTCACTTAAGTCCGAACCATAGAGGAGAGTGACAGGAGAGTTCATTCCACTCTTCCGTGCCGACTGCCTGACCTCCGCGTGTGCGTGGGTCTTAGTTGTCCTATAATCCGAACACCTTCGGCTGTAGTTTGGATTACAGGCTGGACTCCAATAGTGTAACTTTAATCTGTGAAGCTAAAATGCTGAGATAGTTTAAACACACTGATAGGTCTGCAATTGCGTAACATATATTTTCACCCTATTGGCATACAATCACTGTTCCCACCATAGGAAATAATGTATAATATATTACTGTGCTGCGGCTGTCAGGATAGCAATACTATCAAGTCCATTAGGCATGTGTAGTCAGAATGTCTGACATTCATATGGAGTCTGTTAAATGTGATGGAATAATTAAATAAAATATGGCTGTGTAATTTATCACAGTCACAGTCCTTTACAATTGTAAATGAGATTGCCACTTCTAATTAGAGATATATATGATAAGCATCATTTACTTTTTAAATGTAGCAAATGCTGATAATCTTTTCGTACTGTTGGACCATGGAAATGTATAGTTATTTAGTTTAGAGGATATCAAGAGATTGCATTTGTTCTGGTTAATTGTAACACATGGGATTCTGGTTAATAGTAACACATGGGATTCTGGGTAATAGTAACGCATGGGATTCTGGTTAATAGTAACGCATTGGATTCTGGGTAATAGTAACGCATGGTATTCTGGGTAATAGTAATGCATAGGATTCTGGTAAATAGTAACACATGGGATTCTGGGTAATAGTAACGCATGGGATTCTGGGTTATAGTAACGCATGGGATTCTGGTTAATAGTAACACATGGGATTCTGGATAATAGAAATATATGGGATTCTGGGTAATAGTAACACATGGGATTCTGGATAATAGTAACGCATGGGATTCTGGTTAATAGTAACGCATGGTATTCTGGTTAATAGTAACGCATTGGATTCTGGTTAATAGTAACGTATGGTATTCTGGGTAATAGTAACGCATGGGATTCTGGTAAATAGTAACGCATTGGATTCTGGTTAATAGTAACGTATGGTATTCTGGGTAATAGTAACGCATGGGATTCTGGGTAATAGTAACGTATGGTATTCTGGGTAATAGTAACGTATGGTATTCTGGGTAATAGTAACACATTGGATTCTGGTTAATAGTAACGTATGGTATTCTGGGTAATAGTAACGCATGGTATTCTGGGTAATAGTAACGCATGGGATTCTGGTAAATAGTAACACATGGGATTCTGGGTAATAGTAACGCATGGGATTCTGGTTAATAGTAACGCATGGGATTCTGGTTAATAGTAACGCATGGGATTTTGGTTAATAGTAACGCATGGGATTTTGTGAAAGCCTCTTTTCTCTACAGATCTATGATTTTTTGTAAGTATTCATTTTGTAAAAATAACATCGAGTATATATGTAAATGAATGATATTCTGGCTGTGTTATTCTTTATATCAGTCCCCAAAATGTTTGTCGATATTGTTAATTACAGTTTCTGGACCTGACTTTTTGTGTAGCAGATGTGCATGCAACACAGTGAAAATGGTACCCCATATTCACAGTTATATGGGTCAGATTTGTTGATAGATAGTACATGAAATGTATGCATTTGAAACCTCTAAATGAATATTTATTGTTTCAAAGTATATCTTTAGTTTTTTATTGTTGCTATTTGTATCCATTGTTAATTAAAATAAATGCTTTAAACATAATATCATTTTTACTTAAGGGCCCATTTGCAAACTATAAATTTGACACTATAAATTTCATACAGCATCATAAAATGCAGAACACAATATTCTAAACCCAATAAAAGAAACCATATCCTAGTCACTACTTAACAGTACAGATTGCATCCTACTAACCACCAATACAATACATACTGCATCCTTGTCACCACCATACTATACAGACCATATCCTAGAGAGCACCATACAATACTGACTGAATTCTAGCGATAGCCATACAATAAATACTGCAACCTAATGACTACCATATGGTACAGACTTTATCTCAGTGCCTTCTTGTGAGTATAATATACAAAAGAAGCGCAGCCTTGTGATCGAATTACACTGCAACCCTGAGAGAGAGAGAGAGAGAGAGAGAGAGAGAGATACCACAAACATGATATTTTTATTTAAAAAAATACATACAAAAATAATACATAGCAGAATATATAGAAGTCCAACAGGGGTATGCGGTATTGGCTCATAATTCATCAAAACGTTTAAATGTGATCTAGCAGAAATACTGTGCTGACAAAATACAGTTGTAATGGCTTTTATATATCTACTGTTAACATCAAAATGCACTAAACTAACTATTTAGGAAGATAAAGAAAGATTCTGTTTGGTAAAATAATTAACCCTTTGTAGGCTAATTAAACCACCAGTGGCTGTGGAAAGAAGAAAATAGGGACAGTCTGCACCCCCTAGTGAGAGCAGCCACTAGGAGAGCCTGGGGAGGCTTTCACTATGCCCCCCTAAGGGCGTTAAACCTGATAAGTGTGATAATATAAAGGCAACCCCTGTGGGGCTACAATGGAAACTAGGAAACACTCATGATATGAAGACCCGACCTGCAGCACGATGTTCAGTACTCATACACACTTCACTATATTATCCAGTAAATCTGTTTAAAAGTGTACCCATTACCCTCTGCTGGAATGATATGTAGGCCCACAAAGGTGGCCCTATGCAGGAAGAAGAAGGGGAATCGTTGCACTGAAGAGAGCACACACTGAAGTTTTCTCTCTACATCTTCATATAGTTGATTGTGAAAATTAGGAGTTCCCATAAATCTAGTCACACGATACAGTGTTGTTTCACATGACTCTGCAGCATCGTTGGGTTATACACACTGGTAAGATATCAGAGCTTACTGGTTGTTATTGTATGATAGTGTGTACTCAGCTGTACTCTATTTGGTATGTACCAATAGACACAGATCTGTAACGCTGACATATCACTACACACCACACACCCAGCCAATTTTACAAATATTTTTTGCTTCGGGGGATTCCAAAGGTCTTTAGAAACATAAGAATAATTTGGAAAATATATCAAATACATAAATAAGTAAATAAATAAATTTGGCAATGTCTGTTAGCATTTGTGCTTTGTAGTAGAAAAGTATTAAATGCCCAACTAAAATTCAGCTTTAACAAGAAAAAATGCAAATTCCTAAAATAAATAACACCCATGATTAGTCAGTTGTTTTGTTCAACTAGTTTTTATGCATAATTCAACTTCACTTTTACATGGTAAGAATACATTAATGCATTATTCATCCAATTTATGAATAAATCTAATTGCTATGCAGATGCAATTAAGTTGGTTTAAAAGGCAAAAGCAAAATAGTAGACCATATGGTCCTTAGCGCAAAAAATGAGGGCATAGACAGAATTGACACATGAGGGTGTACAGGCAAAGGCCTAAGCACAATGATACTTTGCTGCTTTGCACATACACGTTGAAAGCAATGTTCTTATAATTGTTGTCTTAAATTATGTTGGAGTAGTGTTTATTGTGATGCAGGCACAAAATTACAGCTTATAAGCTATAGCAACAACAAAAAAAGGCAAAGCAGCGCAGGGAATGGAAAATGTATACATTTAAATATATTAAAAATAATAATATATAACTAATAAAAGAGAGAGAATGAACACAATGGGGTAGATCCTGAACAACGTTTGCATTACGTTTGTTCGCGTAGCGAATTTTCACGTACGTAAATTCGCTACGCTACCCTTAACACACCCCCTGCACGGACGTATTTTGTGAAAATACGCTACCCAAACCCTACCTTAACTTTTCCATACGTAACACAATACGTCCGCTAACGGGCGTACAGACTACGCGAACGTACGCAGCTTAGCACGCCCATACTGTACACTTTAAATACTTTCGTTAAAACCGGATCTCTACGGCCCATAATCTCCATCCAACAATTACAATAATACTTTCCTCTATTTTCTTTTTCCCCTGTTGAAAATTGTGACCCTCAGTTATAATCCGTATTTCACAAAATAGCCCTAGTTATAATAATACTTTCCTCTGTTTCCATTTTTCTCAGTTTAATTTTTTAGTTTTATCCTGTTTCAAAACACACCTGCCCTTGTTAAATAAATAAAAAAATGTGGTTATTTGTTCCCCAGTGCAATATAGTTATTTCAAGTTTCAATTGAAAAATATCACAAACTCGCCTGTTGTGCTACTTGTAATGTTTGAATTTTGCGGTTCCTTTGCATCTTGTAATCTACGTAAAAATGCTGTTTTGTATGTACTGCGCATGCGTGCGGCAGATGTTATGACCCGTAACTCTGAACGTACGTACCAACAGCGTAACTATGGACAAAGGGGCGTGCCAGTCATACGACACCCATAATTACGCTTCGTAGGCGGGGTGAGCTATTTAAATCATACAGCATGGGCGTGCTTAGGCGCGTAAGTACGTGCAGCCATTACGGGCAACAGTAGTTACGCTTTGAAAAATTAAGGTAGGGTATGGAAAGCGTAAAATGGCAAAAGTGCGTACGAGCAAGGGGAGTACCTAGGGGCGTGCATAGTAATTACGATAGTGTAAATACGCTACGCGTTGAAACGTAAAGGGAATGTAGGTCTGGATCCGGCCCTATATCTCAAGTATTTCATTCCATTGGCTTCCACAAATTTACTTTTCACAAAAGCAACAAGACTATGAATACAGACAACGTTTACTTTTTTTATGTGCTTCCTTGTTTGATTCCCAATAGATTTCTTCCTATGCTGATTCATTTGATAAAATGCAAAAAACATGAAATATAATACATCCATCATAAACATTAAATATGTCACATCACATTTAAACTCTGGATTATAAAGCATAAAGATTATAATGAAACTAGCAAATACCAAAAATGGTGGATAAGCGCTGATAATGCAAGGTCATAATAAATACAAGTAGTTACTTGAAATCTAAAAGGCAGCAGCTCAAACAGTAGGGGAGCAGTGTCAATACTCCTATGAGGTATAAAAACCAAACAAAAAAGAACAAAAAGTAACTGGAGCGCTAAATATCAATAACAAATAATTATACAAATGAAGAAATAACCAACTGAGCACTTAATGAAATTTAATTAACAATCACAATAAATAGGACACTTTTAAAAAACAATCTAAAAATTAATATGGCACGGGGAGGATAGAAACAGGAGACATATACTAATATATCCCTATTGCTCCTCTGCGTTGACCAGCCAAGGAGTGTTAAATAAATTAATTTTTCCAATATAGAGAGAGGGGGCATGAGGACACCTCTACCCTAAGAAATAAGTTGGAAATTGAGCACACCACAAGTTGAAAGGCAAATTGGTCATTAGTAGCACATAACCATATATATCTCTCTCTATATTGGAATAATTAATTTATTTAATACTCCTTGGCTGGTCAACGCAAAGGAGCAATAGGGATATATTAATATATGTCTCCTGTTTCTACCCTCAACCCCTGCCATATTAATTTTTAGATTGTTTTTTAAAAGTGTCATATTTATTAGGATTATTAATTAAATTTCATTAAGTGCTCAGTTGGTTATTTCTTAATTTGTATAATTATTTGTTATTGATATTTAGCGCTCCAGTTACTTTTTGTTCTTACACAAACGTACACCTGTGTTATTTGATGGCAACATAAACAATAAACTTCCCCCATCTTCAATATCTTGATCCAGCAGATTATCTTTGACAATGAAACCCTGAAGAATTATAGAGTTTGATGGCAGAAAAGAACCACTTGGACCATCCAGTCCGCCCTTTCTGTAACTTCCCCAAACCCACCAGTATATATTATCACCCCGCTGGAGCCACACTCCCTAAAACACACATATACTAGGTTCATTTTGTTAGTAACCAATTAACCAGCATGTTTTTTGCTTGTGGGAGGAAATCGGAGCACCCACAGGTAACCCATGCAGACATTGGGAGAACATACGAACTCCACCCAGATAAAGACCGGGGACCGGATCCAGACCCCTACATGCTTTCTGTAATTGCGGGGGTCTGTCCGTGTGACAGAGAGAGGGAAGGGCACGCCCCTTGTCACTCCCCTTGTCACTCCCCTCTCTCATGCGGGCTTTATGGCAGCTTACGCTGCCATAAGCCAGCCTTAAGTCCATCATGCGAATCAGTGGTCCGTAGGAGCGCTAATTAGCCCCTCCCATACTGTACAATTACCATGCTTCCCTCCGCCCACTTTAGCGGAATGTGCGGAACTGAGTAACTCTAGTGTAACATCTGGAAGGTGCATGTGCTTCAGGTCAAATCAGGCCACTTACGCAACTTGCGTGCGTAAGTGACCTGACGTTATCAGGTCTGGATCCGGCCCACGGACCAGGAATTAAACTTAAAACCTCAGAAAGGAACCGATTCGGAACTATGGGTACACCTGTTATCAAGGCATAGGGCCTCCCTGCATTTGCCATACTCATGGAGGTCTGTAAGTCCACATGAGAGGGAAGTGAACTCTCCTGTCACACCCCTCTCACATACGTAATTCTGAACGCTACCTTAATTTCACAGCACGGGTCTGTGTCTGTATGTAATGTAATGCAGATGTGTTTAGAAGTGCATACCGCCATCTACTTCATCTACATGCCCATCCCCACCTCTCTTGTGAGAATAAGGCATGCAGATTGGAAATGCCACGTCCTGGGAAGGATCGCCTAGCTCCTTCGTAAACTAGGATATACGCAGCGTATCATCTGGCGAGCACATGCGCACTGCCCGAAAAACACCCAAATTCTGCAAGCACCGTGCATCGGGATCAGGCCCGTAATTTGCCATTTTTCTTATAGAGCATACATGGAATACAGGAGCAAGAATCACAGTTACATTTAATCTAGGTGTATATCAATAAGGGCAGCAATTTGCAAGTGTCCAACCTCTTGTTTATCTACTAATGGTGTCCAAGCACCTGGTCATAGCGTGCAACCTGAAAGATGTCATAAAAGATGTGCACTGCTGTCAATATGCTCGCAATTGTATATGTTTTGTATGTGCCTTTTAAATGCAATTTATGTCTGAATTACTTGCAACTCATAATTAGTCCATGTGTTGATAGAAGAGAGCATCATTACAGAACATGGTCTACAGCATCATGACCCAGTTAGGCGCGGGGAGGGGAGACTTACCCTAATCCTCCCAACCTTGCAGCCTGGCCCTAAGACTCCCCTCCCTGCAGCCTAACCCTAAGGGTAAGGGTTGGGGTTTAAATTTCTGTCTGTCTGTCTGTCTGTCTGTCTGTCTATCTATCTATCTATCTAGTACCACGGAAAGGGAAATTAAATTCTGCATGTTAAACAAATAAAATAAGATTTCGTGGTTTTACCTAAGCTAGTTGCTTAGAAATTCTGTTTCAGTGTTAAGGCTAAAAATGTGCAGAAGGATTTCTATGTATGCCTTCTATTTTAAGTTACAGTGTGACAGTAATAATTGTCTTTTTAATATTCACACTTACATACGAAAATAGCTCAAATACAGTTCTGACACTGTTCAACCTTATTTTAAAATAGAGTATAGAATCTTCACAATGGAAAATGTTGAATACACAGTCTCAAATACTAAACACAGTGAAGCTTTCCTTATATCAATTTACATTTAGGAAGTACTGCTGCTTAGTTTACATTTCCTTCAAGGATTAAATAACAACATTTTACCCACTGTGTATAAAAGAGTCCATAAATTCTATTAAACTTAATTCCTAAGGGACTTAAACTTGGGAAAAGATTTATAGTTAGGCAGCGTAATGAGCCATGGAATTCAAGAAAACCACACTGAATTGGTTTAATTACAAAGAAGAAAGACAACCTTTTAGTGTATTCATTGCTCATCAATAGTTGTATTGTATAGATGATCAATGTTGGTTCAGACTTAATAGACTTACAGCTTTAATTGTAGCAATAGGCGGTACTGAATGTAATAAATTTAGATATATATATCTACTTTCAAGCTAAGGTGCTACTAAATCACTAATTGTGAATATTGTCCTTTTATTTTATATTACATAGTTATTTTTCTGTTGATCGTTGGTAAGAAAATTTGAGTCCATTTTTATTTCATTATGCAAGAAAATGGTTTCTGGTTAGTTTACTTAATATTTTAAGTTGAAGCAATTAGCAACTAAACATCCCATCTTTTTAATTAAAATGTAAGTAGCAGACGACTATTGGTGATTTTATTCCATGACATTTTCGCTGAATCGTCTCACTCTGCATGGTGCATCCTTCCAATGCAATTAAAAAGTATGAAATGTTTAGCTGGCTCAGCTAGTTAGTTTACTAAACCATAGGACATGATTTGGTAATGGACTTAACCCCATGTATGAACAGATCTCGACAGGGTGTTTACACCTAAATGTTTTTCTGATGTTTTTCCATGAAATTTTGGATGCAGAAGGACATAAAGAAATATTTAGTTATTGTAATGTGTGTTTTCAATACTTAAAACTTATTTAACTTTTTCAAAAGTCTAAAGAAGTTGGTAAAATAGGATTAACAGTGCATTTCGGTTACAAAAGGCAGTATGTGTGACTTGTGCTATGTAGATAAAAATATAGACTGAATCAAAGCCCAGATGATTATTCAAATGAAATGTTAGCATAACTGATGTTTTTATTTATGGGCGATTTAACACTAAGCAGTGTAGGAAAAGCGATTTATTTGGCATATTGTGCCCTCTAGTGGTAAAATTGAATAACTGTTATAATGTGAAGAACCTTTTAAACAACTATGTATACAATGAAAGTGAGGAAAGGTAACTCTTCTGTGTCAAGATTTAGTATTTTACTTGCTGAACTATTAAAATTTGAGTCATTATTAAAAATGTAATATTTAACTATGAAGTTTTCAAATGCCAAAACATGAAAAGTATGATTTTTAGATATTTTTACTGTGAATTCTTTCATCAATTGTTTCATATTTAACAATGGTAGAAATTACTATTAGACCCTAGACACTTAACATACATGGGCCTGATCCAGACTTAAGAACGTTTTACATACGCAAGCGTATCTAAGTGATGCACCACTAAGGATAATGCACTCCCCTCGCACGTATGTAACTTATATGTATGGTGTACAATAAAACAAGTGCTGGAAAAAATGCAATGCTGCAGCAGATCCTTTTCTAAGGTTCTACCAACCCTAAAAAAGCAAATATATATATGTAAAAAAGAGAAAAGGATGAGCGCTGCACTGACGTGTTGGTAATGGCCACAAAAAACAATAAATTGCAATGAAAATTTTTTTAATTAAATAAACAAGTCCAAAGTATCCGTAGTTGGAATATAAATAACAGTTTTTTCCTGAGAGATCCCCTCCAAGGTGATACATATATGGATAATGAAAAGACAAGAAGAGCAACCAATAATAAACCTTACTTTAAGGCCGCGTATACGCAATCTACATTGCAAGAAGTAACGTAGATTACGTTACAAAATTACTGCGCATGCGCAGTAGCACTTTTCTGTAAACTCCGGCCGCAAATGCAATGCGACCGGAGCTCTGCATACGGCCCTAAAAGTTCAATTCATATTCATAAAAGACTGTTATAAAAAGCTGACACAGTACCCCGAGAAAAGTAACAGTCCCAAAGCTGCCGATGGATAGATGAGTGGTACCCGCTAGATGGAAGTTCCGGGATAGTCTGTGTTCAGGCTCGCCGTCCTCTCCCTCTGGTCTCTCTCTCACTGGGGTCTGTTACCACGTGCTACCTCTGATGTGTTTTGGGCGCAATCCGGCCTTTCTCAAAATGACTTCTGTGGCGTACGTAACTTAGCTTACTTACGTGTTCAGAACACTCCCTTAACTTTTCCTTGCGTATCTCTGGTCATACATCAGTGCCTAACTCAGGTCATACTGTACAATTTAATTGCCTCCCTCTGCCCACAATGCGTATATTTGGCTTGCGTAGTGATATCATGCCCAATCATACAGAGTTAAGTACAAGTTGCATACTTTCAGAGTTCCGATGAGTAACATCTGCCACGCACATGTGCAGTGCATTCCCACAGCCAGACTTACACATACTATGTGCGTAAATCAACTTTCGTTATTAAGTCTAGATCAGGCCCTATGACCTCAAGGAGTTTTTATATCTATAAAGCTGGGATGTCACCTTATAAACTTCCTAAACACTGTGCACATATGTTATTCTTTGTTAATAATGAAAGCCAGAATTTTGATCACGATAGAAGGAGTAAGGGCCTCATCCAGACTTAATAGTCATATCTGTATGTTTGCCTCTGTTGCGGAGTCAAACATGCAGAATTTGTGATTCAAAGCTCTGTATGTAGGAGAACAGGGCACTCACCCTGCACTAATACATATGGATTTGACATCCATGACAAGTACCATAGCTTAAGTATTAAGTATAGTCTAGCCCTTTCTGTACAATTTCAGTACCAATACCCACCCACCCACCATGCGTTCCTCATATACACGGTTCCCGTTCAGAGAATGAAGGCCATATGGAACACAGAATCGAGCAGCACATCATTTCAGGCTATTTCCATATGTGATATGTGTAAATAGACTGATATGATCAATCCAAGATATGGCCCTAAAAGTGTATGTTGAGAAAGTGTAGTGTGGCAAACTGTATTGAATGCTGGAAAAAGTACTTTATGAATAGTCTGAACACTTCAATCGCAATGTGAACATCATAAAACAATACAAAATAAGGATTTATTTATTAAATTATTTATTAAAGACTTTTTTATTATTATATATTATTGTATATATAAAATATTTGATAAAAGCACAATACTCCAGAAGTCTGCACAGGTTGTGTAGTGTCAGCCCACTGACCTTAGATATGACCTATAGCAGGTGCAAATATTATGACATAACCTGTGTTTATATCTGTCTGTGTTTAGATCTTTATCGGGTGCGCTTGCTTGGCCACATGCTTACTGTACATTATCGTTCTCCCACAACACACCCTTCGGAACACAAGCCACCACAGCTCGAGTTGTGTTCACGATTGTGTGTGCATTGATTCTGAGCATGCGCATTGAAAAATCACACGGAGATACAGTGCATGAGCTGGCATACACTTGTGAATGACGCTCATTTTCTGACAAACTATTTAAGCAATTTAAAAAAAATATTATCAAAGTTTAGAAACTAAGCAGATTCTGAAATCATTAAATAGAACACAGCTACTTTTGCAACCTATCAGATTTTATGTATATGCATATTTACATTAATGTGATTAAGGCTGGGAGGTAAAACTGAACACTTAGGGCCAAATCTTGAGCTACGTACGCTAGCCGCTGACGTCAAATTGTAATGTAATGGCAACTTTTATGTACTGCGCATGCGCGTAGCAGATGTTACACAACGTAACTCTGATCGCAACTTCAGCATAAATATAAATGAACGGGCGTGTATTCCATACAAT
>WWET01000412.1:473630-499368 GCA_011038615.1 Limnodynastes dumerilii
GGTACAGCGCCTATTCCTATTGGCTGTACCACATGACCACTGCACCAGCCCATCCTGTCTATCGCCGGCGCCGCAGGGAGAAGGGAGCTGCGATCGACTGGTCACCACTCCGCGATCGACAGTTTGGCCACCCCTGCCTTAAGGCTTAGGTGTGATCCAGGCACAAATGCAAATGCTTTGACTCTTTATCCAAATACAACAGGCTGCATATGAAAAAGCACAATGCAGCTATGTATCTAGATACATTTACTTTCTCCAGCCATCCAAACGCATGTGTATTATGTATATCAAAAATAGTGGTTATACTTTGTGTGAGCACTTCATTAATAAAGTAAATATAGTCATTAAAAATATGCATAAATGAAATTGGTATCAAATGATATTTTTTAAACCAACACAATCTATAAGCATCATCCTCATACCTTTGGTATTGCTTTGGAAAGTTTAAATGCTACTACAATGGTCCTGTATATGTAAAGGAGCTTCCAGCTTAGACATGCACTGTGGCTGGTGCAAATGTTTTCCTGTAAACAATGCATACTTACAGCATTCATGTCTGGATCGCATCAACTTCCCCATATTTCTACATGGGATACAGTCGCCACTGAGAAAATGCTGTTTCCGAAATAGAGAGAGCTGAAAGCTAATTTTGAGCTGTCACTTTCGAAAATAGCAGTAACTACAATAGTTTACTAATGAATGGGCGATTTGTTAATCGGCCAGGAACAATTGCGATCCTAAGTCCAGCGGAAATCTAGGAACTGAAGGATTTGCATAGAAATGGGCGGGCGGGGGGCATTGAGATGAGGGAAAGTGGGCGTGATTACAGACATAGGACCATAAATATACGCAACTAATACACATAAGGTCGGAAGTGAGTGCAGCCAGATAGAACAAGTCAATGTAGGTGGAAGTTTAGGTCCGGCTGGAGGTTGCGAGGGGAGTGACTGTTTATTCAGTGGGATGTAACCTGCTCCGACCTGCCACTTAGATGCGTATAGTTGCGATACCATCGGCAGCGAATCTCTGAATCAGGCCCTAAGAGAGGAAAGTTACTTCTGGCCTAAACCATGTTGATTGCAGGGGGAGTCAAGTTTATTGTATACTTTGCATGCAGGGATATCTTTGAATTGCTTACTGCACACAGATACTGACCAGCTTTACTATCACACTGTTATTTAGACTTTGGATAGGAAACATCACCTCTCATCTCTAATACTGTTTGCAACAGATGAAATATGACTCCCTCTGCAATCAACATGGTTTAGCCCAAGAGTAACTTTAATCTCTTAGGGCCATATTCACAGAACCGGTTTTGCGTCTGATTGCGTGCGTATTTTTAGGAGCGGATTAACTGCGAATGCGTAGTAACTTTTTCCACGCAATTTATGTAGTATTTATGCACGTAAGTACTTTAGGCACGGTCTTGTTAATCACACGTAGGAAAATACGTACAGAGGGTGTAGTTGTTTTCCGTACTTTAGAAGTTACGTGAAAGTGGGCGAGGGGAGGCACTTGAATGGGCAATTGAGGGCATGGTTAGATAGATACGCACGTAAGTAAATAACATACACGCATAAGTACACACGTAGAGATAAGGGTGCCTTATAGAGGTATAAGTCACCGAAAACCCGTCCATGCGAGAGGTGTGTCAGGGGTGTTGCCTTGCTACAAGCGTGCGTAAAAACGCCCACGTAGTAAATACGGATCTGTGAATCCGGTCCTTAATTTCAAGCTCCTTCTTAAGTCTGGATCCAGCCCTGTGTGTGTGTGTCTGTGTTAGGGAACTTAGAATGTAGCTCCAATGGGGCAGGGACTGATGTGAAATATTCTCTGTAAAGCACTATGTAAGCTGATGGTGCTATATAAAATCCTGCTGATTAATGATAAATAGTTCAGAAGTCCCAAATAGATCAAAGTATTCACCTTCATATTCGCCTTTTTTTAAGTCTCTTTCTTAAGTCTGACAAGTCTCAGGACCAGGAGTTTTTTTTTTGAGTTATAATCTCGGTGTTGTCCTGTCTGCTCTCTGAAGAGGCAAGTTTGAAAGCCAAGCTGACTAAGCCAGTCTTTTTCAATGCATAATGGTTCATCTATTCCCTTGCCAGATCTAAGCTGTGTAATATCTTTAAGTTATAAGGCCATCGCATTTCAGTTCTGGCTGGCATGTCTGCAGTATTTTGTGTTTTCCAATTACCCTGAATTTTTGCTAAGCTTTCTATCTTAGTGATAGTTGCAGGACAGCACTGATGTTTGTTATTGAAGTGGGCCAAATGTAAATGACTGTTATCAACATGTTCTACCCAGTGTACTTTTAAAGAGCAGGTAATCCTACCAATGTATTGCTGTTGGCATACACATTCCACAAGGTATACCAAAGTTTGAGTGTTGCAAGTAATAAAACTTTCTATTTGGAATTCCTGTTGTGTATAAAGAGAGTTACAATGGGAAATGTGTGTATGCATTCTGCATACCATACATGCCTGACATTAGCCATGCATAATACACTGACGTTATTAAATGTGGATGCAGCCCAATATTAATTTATTATTTCTTTCTTTCTGTAATAGACTTCAGTGTTTCCCAATAATTTGATAAATGGTAAATAGTAGATTATGAGTAACCATAGTTACGCCCCTCTAAAATGCGCTGCGACTTGTAAATCCCTAGAGGGTCCTATAACCTCTAATGTGCAATGTGTAAGATGCAACCTCTAATATGCAATGTTGGGATGAAAACAGGAGGTGCTGCCTAATTACAACTAACAATCCTAGAATGTTACATATAAAACAATGGAAGTCTGTAAAACAACTGTAAATAAATACCTGGCACATGCTAAAAAAAATGAAATATAAAACCCTTAAGATTCTCAATAAAAATAAAAAAGTCCAATCTTTACCCAGCAGAGGGTGCTGTGTACTAGGTCTATTTAGCATTATGTACCTAAATACTCCATAATTATTAAGGTCATAAAGAGTTACGAGACAAAAAGTGTAAATATGATATATTTTTAATATAACATCAAAACATACTGAGTATTTAAAAATGGAACACAGACAATTAAGATAAAATAAATAATTGGCTAAAAATACGCAATTATACGCAAGTATGATTCAAGAATAGCAGCTGCTGCAGCTAATCACACCCACACACTCGTGCGCTTCTTTCCGCGTGTAAGTATGCCGTGCTTAGAAATAGGAATGTACCTAGGATATGGCCCTTGAATCGTGCGTGAATTTGGGGACTTATTTTTAGTAGAGATTCAGCCAAACTTTTAGCAACGCAGACATTGCTGTTTTACTTTAATACATTTAGTAACTAGCATGCCTTTGTATTTTTGGACTATCAATGAATTCTTTGATGAAGTGAAAATAAAAGACAACTCTAACTGTGCCACGAGCAGCCAAAACATAAAAAAGGAAACAAAAATGTAAAAATAGATGCATGCAAAAATAAAATCCAGCAAAAGGGATATGCTGGGCATGATTGTTTAACAAACAACTGAAATTTTGCATACTGGTATAAGTCGATCATTTAAAAAAAGAAAAAATGTAACATTGTGACAGATCCAGAGCTATGCTGGCCATCTGGCTGTAAGTACGTCCAGCGTAGCTCTGGTGCACTCCCCCTGTCCCTCCCCCTGCGTGAGAGTAGTTAGACACAGTTACACCAGCTGAAGGCTACCCTAACTTCAGCCGCCGTAACTGTGTCTAACTACGCTCACACAGGAGCGTGAAACACTATACCCAGCCCTCCCGTCCTAATACCCTCCCTCCCCCCTCGCCCAGCTTCCGTAACTACAACATAGTTACAGAGCTGCCCGCCCCCCTCGTCCATAACTATACTGTCGTTACGGACGCTAGATCCATGGCTCACAGAGCCATGGATTACGCCGGGCAACATGTGCCCGACGCATATGCAGAACGGCAGAAATGCTGTTCTTATGCACAGGCAACCGTAGCTTTGGATCAGCCCCATTATTCCTATATTGAAATTAAACATAAATAAGTGAAACAAAAGGCTACCTTATCACTGTTGAAAGTCTTTTATTAAATAGCAAAAAACCATAGCTATAAGTAGATGAGCCTTATGTGTGTTAATTAAATGCACACGTGCATTGATTAAAATTATGCAGCAGCTGATGGCTGTGTGCAGTGTGTATGGACGCATGGACTTTCATAAGGTACGTCAGGCTTCAGCAACTTATGAGTGGTCGAGGGCTACCTTAACTTTTCCTGTGCATATATTCTTTTACGCAAGGTACTACTGCTTGTGAATCAGTCCTAACTCTGTTGGCACGCCTATACTGTACATTAGTAGCCCGTGTGCAGCTCATTTGCATTAATGGTCTTGACCCTCTAGCCACGCATATGGGACTTGTCCCGTGCCAATGCGTGCATCTGTCGCAAGTCTGATCTCCGTGTGTGAGAATCAGTCAGGTATGTTTTACGTGCGCATATTTGGTTTCTGTGCATGCGCAATTTTTAAAATCGTAAAAACACACCTGTAAATTCACCAATAGACCAGGCAGTCCTGGGTTGCCGATGTAGAACTTGTCTGAAGGACAAGAAAGCTGTGACAAAGTTGTTGAATTTCCTCGAATGATCAGAGCATTTTTATGTACCGAAAAGAACCATTAATATGAATAACATATAACAAATCCAAGATGTTACAAAATACTTATAGTACACCTTTTGTAGTTTACTTTGTAGGAGTGACATGAAATCATTATAATTGCTTTCTGTTTTGCCTGTACTGTTTTAAAGTGTGTTGTTTTCATTTCCATTTCAAATATAATATAAACATTAGTAACATACTCAAATGCATCCAGAGATAAAGATGTATGTTTGTTCCTTTGTTGTATCTCCTACAGTTATCATATCTGTGCTGTTTGATGTAAAGTATCAAAGTAGATTTCTTTCTAGCGTTCTACTGTTTCCAGAACCAACACTTTTGTAAAAGAACTGGCATATGACTAATGTAAATGGGGATACCCACTTAGAAGATTTTAATTAGCTGTAATTAGGATACAGATACCGGACCAGATTCAGAGATTGAAAATAGGAGAGAAAAGTTACTCCTGGGCTAAACCATGTTGATTGAAAGTGAGTCATATTTCATCTGTTGGGAACTATATTAGTGCTGAGAGGTGATGTTTCCTATCCTAAGTCTAAATAACAGTGTAATAGTAAAGCTGGTCAATATTTGTGTACAGTAAACAATTCAAAGATATATCCCTGCATGCAAAGTATACAATTAACTTGCCTCACCCTGAAATCAACATGGTTTTGCCCAGGTGTAACCTTCCTCTGTTAATTTTAAGCTCCTTCTTAAGTTTGAATCAGGTTCATTGTCTTCTGCAGTCTATCTAATATAATAGAGATTCTGGGTTTAGTATACAGAAAGGCCTTCCTAATAATGCAAAACAAAACAAGTGACAGTTCTCTCACATATGTTTATTAATTACTGTGACTTTAGAATTGTATCTGTGTTTTTTTTCCCCCAATATATAACAGTAGATACATAAAAGTAAAAACAAAGATATAAATGAATAAATAATATGTGATAAATGCCTGTTAGATCTTCTGGGCCCGATTAAATTTACAGTGAAGACGTGAATAAGCACAACATCTGCCCGGTGCATGCGCAGATTGGCTGAAAAGCCGATCTTACGCCCACCGTCCTAGGGACGGCGGGCGTTGTTCTGGATTAGGCCCAAAGTGCGCCTATTCTCATCTATTACAGTAAGAAAAATTCACACATTTTAATACACACCTATGAGGTGCGAGACAAAATCTGCAATGTAAATTTGCGAATCCGCTCTGTGTAGAAAAAGTTGAGTGTCCAGACAATTATAGATTACAATTTAAGCTAATATAAATCAGTCAAATAAAATAATAATTACCAAAATTAACTGGGCAGACCTTGTTTAAAGACTGACCTATATATAAAGTGATATAGCGTTAATAACCACTCAATCGCCAGTTACGGTCTGTAATTCATTTTTTGTATTTATTTCAATAATTTAAAAAGCTAATTGGGGCACTAAGGACCTGATTCACAGTTAAGAAGCTGCTACTATTTCTGTGCGTATTTATAGGAACGGTTAAACTGTTCCTTTATTTATGTAATCTGCATAGGTTTTAAGAACGGTGATCCCTTAAGAACGATTCATGCAGCCGTTCGTAATGAGATAAGTAACAAGGGGCGTGCCAGGCTAAGTTAAGAAGGAAGTTAAGAAAAGGGGGTGGGGGAGGCATTTATATGGGGCGGAAAGGGCACAGTTTGCTATGTATGTTCGTTCTTTAGCAACTAACATACGCACGGGAAGATAAGGCATGTCAAGAGAGTTGCATTGCGTATAATTGCGCACCCATTTGTTCTTATCTCCCTTCTTAACTGTGAATCAGGTCCTAAGTTATTAAGGGACAAATGAGTATTTTTACAGGGAAAGGAGGAATCTGCCTGTTATTATATTGGGGAAAATTGTTTCTGGGGGTTACTTTTCTAAATTTGTGCCAGGTTTTAAGTAATTGGTTTTCATTATGCTTGCTTGCGATGATTTGCAGATTTACCAGGCTAGTTCAACTCTTCATTGCCTCAAGACTGAAGAAGTATCATGCTATTTGTACAAGGAACAAGGGGGGCTATGAGAGCAGCTTTTAAATATATGAAGGGGTTTAACCAGATAGAGGAGGGTGTAATGTTTCTAAGAAAGAGGTGTATTAGTACATACATATAAACTGCATGGAAATGTGCTAAAATAAATGACATCACTGAAAGAGTAGTTGATAAATGTAATTACCTCCCATCTGAGGTGGTATAAAGTAGTTTTAAAAAACAATAAAAACACAGATATGTGACAGAAAGTAATTAGCTTCTCAAATATAATAGAAACATATGTATATGGGATGAAGATGGTAAAGGTCTATTTACACAATTAGTGGTATTGATTACGGGGAACAAAGATGTTAAAATTCCATATGCAGTGAGTGATATTAACAGCTTAAAACCAGACAGGAGATGATAATGGATGCAGCCAGCACCACGGGTGGATCCTGAACTACGTAGTACTTATGCAAGTCATTTGTGTAAGTTCCCTGTCTCGGAATATCTGCGCATGCGTGCGAACTACTGACGTACTTTACTAAATTACGCAGAATTACCCTTCATTTACAATGGCAGTATCCGTGCCATACAGGCGAGGATAGCCATTTAAATGAGGGGTCGAGGGTGGGGAAGCCCCGTTATGACCAGGTCTGCGTATGGACACAGACTAGTTGTATAAGTTAAGGTAGCTATCTAGGCACGTAAGTGTCCAGATTTACTACGGACAGCAGGGAGTGCAGGGGGCGTGCGCTCCCTGCTACGGCTGCGTAACTACGGACACCCACACGCATGTAAAGCGTACGGGGGTCTGCATCTGGCCCCATGTGTTCAAGTTCATGTATGACTATGCACTTTTATACCACTAACATGTATACTTGGCTGAAGCCAGCAGCTATGATTCAGTTTGGCCTGTAATGTGGTATGATTGGCAGAAAACAAGTGTCACTCCAATAGATCGCTGTGCATGTAGATATTATCCGTGCTTTGTTTCACCTGACCAACAGGCGCTGCTGATGGTTTCAGGTTGCTGCTAAGTGTTGAATTACCACAGCATAGGAATTTAGAGGAAACAAGAATGCAGGACAGCGTATGGAATTAAATGGTATTTACTTGCTGGTGTCCCAAACCCTAAATGTTCTACCAAGTTCAGCAAATCGCCTCAGCAGGATATTTCTAGTTCAAGCTTAACATTTAGGCTGTCTTATCATAAAGAGTCTAAAACCCCAGTGGGGAAGCCGCACACTGCTTCCACACTGTCGGGGAGGACCCGGGACCAGGCATTTCCTGGGTCTACTCTGCACTAAGAAGGGCTCTAACCCAGGAATTTCCAGAGTCAAAGCTGGTCTTAAAAGTTTTTTTTTTATTTTGCCCGGCAATAAGCCAGGTTGAAACACCCAGCTTATTGGGCTTGGTCAGACACTTCTGCATGTCCGAGTGCTACGTCCGCACAACGATACTCACAGCCATAGGGCTATGGATGTGGAAGACAGCTAAATTCCGTAAGGGAAAGGGGAATGTAATGTTAGTGACGTATGGAAAGCACTATTAAGTCTGCATACGGTCCCTTGTTCCTTCTTGACATGCTTTCTTTGCTGATGGCGATCACTGGGCACTGCCTACTGTCAATAGTAGTAACAAAAAAGTAATAGTTACAACTTGTCAGACAGCCTACTGTGACCCCATAAAGACATGGGGTAGAACAACACAAGCAGCTTCTTTAAGAGTCACACCTTTATACATCATTTTTGTCTATTTTTTATGGGCTTTGTGTTCCTATTGACTGCATGCCAAAATGTGCTTTATATGCTTTTTTTTTTTACACCAGCTGCATTGGAAACACAGTAACAAGCTTTACTGTATATATTGAGCATTGCCTCATTTGTCAACATGTTGTGTTTTCACAGGCAAAAAATCTAAGCTCTTATGGGGGACTCAGGACCAAAGCGCTCAACTATTGTCTCCAGACTGCCAATATTTAGACGTAACCTAAGTCGTAGAAAAGACTCCCTGCCTTCTTCACCTTCTTCCAACAACAATGGAGGGATTCCCAGTTCCTCGCCGTCTAGTACCAATTCCAGCTCAGGTAGCACTGGGAAACGACGAAGTATATTTCGCACTCCATCATTAAGTTTCCATCATAGAAAAGACAGCAATCTGAAATTTGAAACAAGTCAAGACATTACCCCGACAACACAAGCCATTGTGCAGAACCTTGACTTGGAAGAGCCGAGTAAAACAAAACTCAGGAGCTGCACAAGTATACCTGGTTCCTGTAGGAAGAAAATCACTAGGTCCGTTACAGAAGACTTTGAAAGAAAGAAGGATCATTCGACTAATAAGAATTTGTTTACAAACTGTTTAGGCAAAAGTGAGGGAGATGACTCAGGATTTGTAGAAGATGAAATCAAACGTTCTGGTAAACATTCCTCAAGAAAGCTTCTCCCTAGGTCTTTTTCATCCCATTACAGGTTTTCTAAACATGGATCTCAGTGCCAATCCCCTTCATCATTGCAGACTTCAAGACGTACAGAGGAAATCCAAGCGTGTCAAGAATCAGATTCTTTACTTGCAAAGCCAGTGTTACATAAAGCCACAGAGGTAACAGAGTGTACAGAAAAATCTGTACCATCACCTCTTATATCAACAGATCATACAACTGCTCCACAGACACCATCAGATTTTACATTTATGGATGATTCTGCCTCTGAAGCTGACTCCTTATCAAACAGTATAAATCAACAATCTAATAATCATGTTTGCCATGTTTTGTCTACCTCAAAAAATGTAGCTAGTCTAAATTCTGCTGCTACTCAAGTAAGTAAGGACAAAGAAATAGTTGAAGACACGTCTCAATGTGATGGCTTGTCTTTTTCAAGACAGAAAGTTGACACAAATTTAGGTAGACTGGGTTCTAACTCATCTCTTGTAACTTCTAATCTACTCCTACCTATCTGTGAACTGTCTACAAGCAATTCATCCAATGTTCTTAATGGTACTGGGGAACAACACATCGAAATGTCAGTGTTTCATAATGGTGGGCACTCCAACGCTACAGAAGGCTTTCCAAAGACACGTGGGTCAGCAGTATATCAATGTGAACTGACAGCCACTTTGCCAAATCATTATTCTGGGGCAGAAACAATGGGTGTCCCTTCATCTTCTGAGACACTGTCTTCCATGATGCAGCATAGTCATGCTAGAGGTAATCCTTCCCTTCAGTTACCTTTATATTTAGGAAGAGATAATTTAAAGATTATGGACCTGATCCAGAATGAAGGTTTTTTCCACACTCTGTATGCAGAATACACCAGTATTTCAATGCAGTGCATGCACAGATCTGAATCCTCAGGATCTAGGCTTCCGTGCTGGAAGCCTTTCCGATAACGGGGCGGGATAGCTGCCACATGATGGTGGTTGGGATTTAAATCATACAGTAAGGGCTTGGTTAAGTACGATCCTTATATATACACACCAGCCCATAGTAAAATTTAAGACAGGGTCCTGTGCTCAGAAGTTCTGTACGTGCGAGGAGAGTGGTCTAATACAACGGACATCTGTACCAGTCCCTATGTAGCTATATACCACTGACTAAGGTTTAAAAGTAAAGATCATTTATTATTGTTATTATTATTATTATTATTATTAATAATAATAATAATAATAGACTGGATCCAGACCCCCGCACATATGGATCTGTCAGGGCCTTTCTGTCCGCATGAGAGAGGGGAGTGAACTCCCCCTGTCACTCCTCTCTCTGGATTGTGCCAAGTGTGATTTATGCTGCCATAAGGTAGCCTTGTAGTCACACTTGTGAATCAGCGGTCTGTCCGATAGATGATCCCTCGTAAGTGGGTGGTGACACCGACTGTACAATTTACATGCAATTTACAAAGCACAGCCCCTTTGTTCTTACGTTCTGTATGTCAGGGCCTTTCTGTCCACATGAGAGAGGGGAGTGAACTCCCCCTGTCACTCCTCTCTCTGGATTGTGCCAAGTGTGATTTATGCTGCCATAAGGTAGCCTTGTAGTCACACTTGTGAATCAGCGGTCTGTCCGATAGATGATCCCTCGTAAGTGGGTGGTGACACCGACTGTACAATTTACATGCAATTTACAAAGCACAGCCCCTTTGTTCTTACGTTCTGTATGATGGTTGTTACGTTAGTAAAACTAATGTAACATCTGGAGGGTGCATGGGCCCTCCCAGGGGTGGATTGGGAACATAAAGTAGCCCTGGAAATAAATCTGTAAGAGGCCACATGTGGGTTGGATCAATTATAGACTGAAAAAAGTTTATGATTATAACAGAATAAGAAACCTTAATAACAGTAGTGATAACATATAATGTGGGTGTCTTTATGTAGCGCCAATTAAATACAAGAACTAGTATTATATAAAAGAGTTGCGATTAACTACAACATCCTGAGTAGTATTTCACAATATAATACATTTATAGTGACCACAATCCACTGCAGAGAGCATCCTTGTGACCACCACCCACTGCTGTCAAAATCCTATTACCTTAAAACAAAAAGGAGGGCCTGCTGGTGGAAAATTCCCTGCAAGTCCTAGGTCAAATCCGCCCCTGGTCCTTTCAGTCCACTTATGCACCTTGCGTGCGCAAGTGGGCTATCAATACAAAATCTGGATCTGGTCCTATATTATTATTTGATTTTTTTCCAGCCATGCAGTGCATGCTGTTTTTTTGTTTTTGATTTATTTACAGATATAGTCCCAAGGCTATTTTAGTTACTCTGTGAATTCATTTTAAAACATTCTCCTGCATTTCTTCTAAAGTTTTTTGAAAGTGACAGAGTAAACTATTATGTCTTCCTAAAAGTGATAAGTTCTTTATGTAAATAAGGAATACACCGAGCTAATAAAATATACATGGAACAGACGGCTCAGAGTTTTGCCCTTCCTAAACTATTATGTCTGAGCAGCCTCACAGTTCTTTCAAGTAGAGCAGAAGCATCTCTTTTAATTAGATTTTAGCATTCATATTACCCACTAATTATTTTTACCCTGTGGCAAGCTAAAAATTGTCATAAAACCCCCGGTATTGCCTGCAATTAGAATATCAAACCTGTTTTCAGCCTTAATTAGACAGGAGCCTTGTGAATCATTTGATATTTAGTTTCAGACACAATATGCCATGATAGTGAATTGGCTTGTCAAACGGATAGCTTTCTTGAATAGTTTATCAGGTCACATATAAGAATAAATAATCAATTGATGTTTTCCATTCTTTTTTTATACTAGTTTTGGTTTTCAAATATAGATACATCCACCAATGTCTCGAATCAAACGCCAGTGTTTATAATAAAAATATATTTGAATATATTATAATATAAACAGGATTAAATCTCTCCATCAGGTCCTGTTTGTTTTTTTTATCTGTTTTGTTTTTTATTATATAGTTTTACTAGTCTAAGCATATAATAAAAACCCTTTATAGAACAACAGGGTAGACCAAGTCGTAGAAAGTACATTGAAAAGAACTATGAAATATGAAAACCCTTTGAAGTAACACAATATTTAGGATGGTGGTATCCTGTGACATACACTGAGATGTAAGCTCACATGTGCAATAAAATGCTGTCTGGGGCATTTAAGCACATGCTCTGATGTATGCATATTGGGCCAGATCCAGACCTGTGCCCGACAGGTCACTTACACACGCAAGGTGCGTAAGCAGCCTGTTTTGACTGGCATGCACCCTCCAGATGTTACGCTATGATTTTGATTGCAAAAACTATTGTTCCGTACAACCCATTTGCTCACGAACGGCTGTGCTTCCTCTCTGCCCGCTAAAGTGGCAGGGGGGAATCATGCAAAATGTACAGTGTGGGAGGGGGCTCCCACACTTGTGCGGATTAGCGGTCGTACGGACCGTCATTGGCTGTGACCCATTATTAGTTAGCCCTTTTCTGTCTAGCTCTGCAGTAGTGGTTTAATGTAAAATGGTGGAAGTTGTGCACACTAACAGTAATGCTAAAAATTCATCAGATCAGACTTGGATTAGAAAGCATTAGGAACACATTAAATATATCTTCAGATATATATGTAAACAAACACTTGTTGTTAATTTTGTTTGCAGTTAACTATAGCGGTAACTTCAGCCCGTACCGAGAGGGCCGATATGCTGAGAGACGTTTGCGCTCATCTTCAGAGGGCACAGCAGGAGGCAGCGGAAGTACTTTTAAACCAAGAGAGGGAAACACAGAGGAACTGACTCATTTCAGAAAACCGAGAACTATCTCAACCTCCTCCAAAATGAATAGCATGGTAAGTGACACGTTCAGCCGACACTAGCTACCTGGCTCACCACTAACAATCTTCAGAAAAACTTATTTGATTTAGCAGTTAAACTAAAATCTTGCTAACCCCATTACACCAAAAGCCCAGGCAAAATCTGACTGATTGCAAACTATGTTGATTCAATTCACACTTCCTTAATTCTGCAGATTTGTGCTGGTTTTCTCCTCAGAACATTTCAGCTCGGCTTATTAGGACATCTTCTATATAGATATGAGCTCCATTAATTTAAAATGAGATGTAGCCTTCTCTGCCATGTGAAAACCACTTCACATATTAATTGCAAAATGTGCCTGGAAAAATGACCAGGGGTAATTTATGTGTCTGTCTACCTGATATATGAGCTCAGTGTTTTGCGATCAGATGTCTGCATGATTAACCTTAACTTTAATACTATATTTACGTTCATTCCTCTCTGGAACTCAGTGATCCGGATAAACTTTAATTCCATTTCATTCAAAATACGCAGCAAGTCTAAACTAGAATATTCTATGCCGTTTGCTATTAACCACTACATACATACAATTGTAAAGTGACTTGTTTTCATTTTTTTTTATTTTCACTATTACAATCTAAAATGAGTTCTATTTTACATTCCAGTATAATTAATTGGCATACGTGTGAGGAAACATTTCAAGTAACAGCTGTGCATGTTTCCCAATTCCATAGCATATTAACCTTCCTTTCCATTGCCAGAGATTTCAACAGTTATGCCTCTGAATACATAGCCTATTAGATTTTTTCCCCCTACTAATCTGTGCTGGTATTCAGGAAATAACATCATTTGGAAGTATCATTTGGCACAGTAGCTTAACAAACTTATATAAGCAGGGCAAAACCTGGCTGGTGCATGGGCTGAATTGGATATTATTATTATTCAGCAGCCATTTGTATAAATAATTAGCTGTGTTTACCAGTCTCTCACATTGCAGATGCCTGCTGTCATGTTTAAACTACAGGTCACTGTTGTGATTAGAAAAACAAGACATAAAAATGTTATTTTTATTGTTTTGTTAAACTTCATTTGGTTACAGAGATGCTGCTAAAGAGATTGGACAATTCAGCATAGTTTTTTTTTGATTCCCGAGGACCTAATCCTAAACTCCACCCAACTCCAGACACCCGACTTCCTGTTCCACAATGGAAGGAGATCTATATAAAGGGTGTTCCAAGATATTTGCAAGCCTAATCCCCACACATAGGGCAGAGATAGACATGCAGATGAAGGCGATTGGGCGGTGGTAGGTACTTAAGGCAGGCTTATGGACAAGTCAGTTTATTCACCACTTCCGGGCGGACTTACAGCCCTCTGTGTATACAGAGCACACATGGAGATCTGGATCAGACCCCAAGGTCCGGATTCACAGTTACGTAGTTTTCGTCTTATGTACATTGTTTTAAGAATTGAGCTACTACTACTAGATTATTTACGCTATCTATGTACCACTGTACGTAGATTGTGTAAGTGCGCTATTTAGACCGTGCTTATGCAATCTATGTACAGAAATGGTACGTAGATAGCGTAAATAATCTGCTACGCATGTGTAGTAGCTCAATTCTTAAAACAACGTACGAAAACTACGTACCTGTGAATCCGGACCATAGTCACTATTGTAGAAGGAAAATGAATTGACAGCAAGCCAATATGTAAGGATTTCCTTCAGACTGTTCTAAATTTCCAGTGATTTGTACTTTTTTCGTGTGGTTTACTCTTAGAAACAGTGAAGCTGATCCAGAGCTGTGCTTCTACCTATTTTTTAGATAGAAGCACAGCAGAATCTCACTCTGCGCCTTTGCAGAACAGAAGCAAACACAGAAAGGCCGCCTATCCGCCAGGGTCTGATTCTGCGTGTTCTGTGCTAGTGGATTGGGGAGTTCCACCATATTTAAATTAGAGAGTAGGTGGTTTAGTGCTGCTGTGAGTGCAGTTACTGGCTAAAATTATGCACCAGCTCGGGGTGAGTGTAAAATAAAGAACATTTTCAAGCATTAAAGGCACATGTTAAATAATTAAAAGATTACATTTAAGAATGAATTTTGTTTGGAAATACATTTGTGGTCAAGCATTACATTACAGTTATTTTTTAAAGCCTGAATATCAGCATATTGCCACACATTCTGTTACATTTTTGTAATCTAATCACATTTGTAATCAAACTTTTTGGAGTTTGAATTGATTGCAAAGAAAAAAAAAATCCATTTGAAACATGTTAGCTTGTTTAGGCTGCAGCATTACATCTCACAGCCTTTGCCAGAATTGCTGATGCCAGATCTCTGGATAGGACACATGAAGATTGACCAGCAGTCTTGCGCATCCACTGCTCAAAAACTCAAGATCGTGTCCTATGTGTTACATAACTCCCTTTGATTGATTGTTAAGTGACATGTGATCGATCGTGTAATTTAGAGTACTGATGCCCTCAGGCCAACACACAGTTGTCACTCATGGCATTGATGTTAGATATGTGATAGATGCCTGCTGCTTATGTCCTCCATGAAATATATTGTTTTGTTACCAAGATTAAATGTATAGCTTGGGCTGATATTGTCTTTTATCTTACCTTTATCTGACTTAGAGCTTTCCACAGGTCGACATCTATTTAAAAGATTAATACACTGTTGGTCAAATTGGGCAAAAAACATTTTTGTCATGTAAAAAAACAAAACCTTTTTCCTATTCTGTGACAAAAGACAACAATTAAATACAAATAAGGCAACAATGAAATATATGTAAATAGAGATAGCTGATCCATATTACTATTAGTTAGATGGAAAACATAGCTTTATTCAGAATAAATAAAGTTTCTAGGGGCAACAGTAGAAATTACTGTCCATTCTGGTGACTTGCAAGCTTGACAAATGTCATTATTGTGAGAGACGTGATAAGCAAAGTTCTTTTTAGTGCTTATTGTTGAGCATATGAAGACTATTCCATGTGATGTCAAGTAAATAAAGTGAACATTAATCTTTTCCAACATTATTCTTTTCCACCAACACTTTTACCTTTGTTCCATTAGCTGCATTCCCTGTATAGCCACTGCAAGAGTTATCAGAGCAGCTAATGACTGGATGCCATTTTACTGCTAAACTAAACACCCATTTTCAACAAGGTGCTAGATTTGCTGTATTTGCGAAACTAGAAATGGTGGGGTTGAATTCCACACTCTTTACTTGAGAATCCTGACATATTTCTAATTTAAAATACATGTAAATATCTGAATATATCTCTGTGCATTAAATATGTTTTCATGTATTAAGGAGAAAAATATGCAGTGAATATTTTGTGGATATATTTTGCTTTTAGCATTGAAGGGAAATAGTGAAAAACAACCTCCTACGTCTTGGCAAGTGTTATTGCTGCATCAGAGCTGTTATTCCTTACTTGTTGATAAACTGCGGACTTCTCTGGCAGTATGTTATTTATAGCTGCCATTCATATTCATTAATGTTTGACTACCACTTACAGACTTTTTATTCAGTAATAGCAGCCACTTAGTGACCTCTGTCTGAATTTACATATCAGCCTTGCCAGAGGCAGAATGTGGCCTAATAGAACCCTGAAGCTGGTAATAAATATTTAAAGATGTAAGCACAGTTCCTCGGATAGAGCCTATAGTCACTCCTATAGTCACTCATATTATCCCAAGTAAATGTGTTTATAGGTTGCAATCAATATGTAATTAGGTCTTTATCATTGATTTATCACTTGTAAGACTAGGTATATGTCGTATTACTTGTACGGCTTTTGTATATTTACAGCACAGCTTGTGAACAGCTGTATCTATTTATTATGCTTCTAGTAAGAATGTTTCAGGTTACATTATTACATAAAAAAACAACAAAACAAAACAACCCATACTGTTTGGTAATGAGGACTGGGATATTTCTCATATGTCCTGATTCTAGTAGGGCAGTCCCTATTTATTTACTCTCAGAGGTGGCTTTATGGCAGTTTATCATGACTATGAATAGAAGATTATTGATTTTCTCTTTGCAAATATTTTATTTGACTGCAACAAAAAATAAAAATAAATAACTGCAGTACATACAAAGGTGCCACCACTGTCAACTCTAATCCATGTATATGTTGATGACTATTTTGTTCATGTGATTATATATTTGTAAGTAAATAACTACATTGATATTTCTTAATCATTAATTACGGGTTCTGTTTAATCATACGGTGGATTTCTAAATTGTTGAGTACTCACCTCTGAATTACCATTAAAAATACAGAACTAAAGACTGTATTTGTACAAATTCAGAATATCCATTGATAACATTTACTGAAATTGTCAAATGTGTCAGCAACCAAACGTGTCTAACTGAGCTATAGACAGAACCACACTTATGTGGGTTGCAATTATGATACAGCCACCAGCTGAATGGGGGCTGTATCATTGTTCTAAAAGCTTTTAAAATAGTAATTTGCTATTGGGAATAGGAACCTTTTTCCACGTTACCAATTGCTATAGGCTGTGGTGGTTGCGGTGGGTAAATTAGTCGTAGGCTGCAAAAGGTAAAAGATTAGGGTTAGGGCTTCAGGGGAAGGTTAGGGTTAGGCTGCTAAGCATCGGGGTTAATGTTAAGAAGAAGTTAAGTGTAGGGTTAGGTTAAACAATTATCTTTTGGTGAATGACTTTCTGTAAATCCAGGAGTCGCATCTCCGCCGATAATCTTTCAAAATGAAGACCATCGTACTGGCAGACCACACTAACTTGCATACTTGCCAGGGGTTTAAGCTTTTCTTTCAGGAAGAACAAATACAGGGAATTAGAAACAGACACTATTTTCTCTGCTAGTGAAAAATAAAATATTGCTCATCACATGCACTGTGCACAAGCTACCACCAGATGTCACTATATCCCTACACATCTATGCTTCTGCCTGTAAGATGCCTAATAATTTCCACCTTATCAAACAAATTCCTGGTAAAAATAAATGTTGATAGGGTTTGTTTGATTTTGAAAAATATTTCTTTAGTCAAAACCAGTACTTGCTGCAAAGTTATCTCAGTAATGGGGTTTTATTAAAATAACACATCGTTTTTGTTTATTCATTTATTTTTTGCTCTGTTCACCAATTTTTTTACTTTCTGAAAGGGCTTATGAGTGTTTCACTGAATGTTACACTGAACGTTTCAAGTTTTGCCCATCTCGCAGAAGACTTTTCCAGCCTCCGCCCAAAAAGATGTTACTTCTGTTGGCATGATTTCCACAGCACTAACAATGGTCTTTGCCTTCTTAGCAGATGTCCCATGGCACCACTCTTTTAGAAGTTCAGCATTGCAGCCCATGTTTCAGATGAAATAAACCTGACAGCATCAATTTCAAGCCAGAATTGTTATAAGCTCCAACATTTCATCCACTCTCCCTAGACTTAGCCATGGAAATCATGTAAAACAATCACATAGCAGCTAGTAGATTGCTCATCTGATACTGCAGCATGGTAAACAAGCGTCTTTGATACATAGGCTGTAACACGTTCTATTAATGTTATTATTCTGTTTCAATGGCTCTTAGTGGAATTTACTGATTATAATGTCCAATTACCATAGATATTAGTAATAGTATAATATTGCAAGGTGCATGCCCTTACACTCTTCATTTTATACATTTTGTCAGCACTCTACGTGGGAAAAGATAGTAGTAAAATAATAATAGTAAAAACATCACATTGAATCCATCCAACTATCGTTTAAATCTCATCTTTATTCATTCACAATACTCCTCTGCGTAGATCCATTTATAGCTGAAATTAAGCATGTGAATGAAGAGACATCTACTGTCTTCATTACCTGTGTCAGTTTTGTAAAGCTTTTCATTACTGACAGTATCGAAATGGGTTTTTCCTGCAGAAGTGCAGCTAAAAGGTGTAATATGTGTTCAATTACAATAGGACAAAGTTGGAGAAAAAAAATCAGTAATAACATATCTCTGTTTAAGCGCTGGGTTTAAAAGCCAAAGCTTTTATCGCACATCATTGCTCAGTCAAAGTCAAATAGTTGTATTACATAGGAAATTGTAGTTATATAACATTAATATATATGTTCAATATAAAAAGAGCTATATGGTGTATGGTACTTTGATGAGAACAGGTGGTTAGATTTGGATCGCTATTGTAGGCCTTAAATATGGAAAAACGAAATGTAATTGTGTTACAGGAGATGCTTATATTTCAATCAACGTTACAATTACTGGTAATTAAAATGGTAACAGTCATAAATATTATTAAAAATTTTAAATGCGGGTTTGAAATAGTGCAGATATTGCCAATCAGATTTAAGATTTCATTTAAATATTACATACTAGAGAATGTCAGCTAGAATCTGATTGGTTGCTATGGGCAACATCTCCAGTTTTCCAAACCCGCAGCTTAGTAAATCTGGCCCTTAGGGCTAGATTTACTAAACTGCGCAAAAGGAAAAGTGGAATGTTGCCCATAGCAACCAATCAGATTCTAGCTGACATTCTCTTGTATGTTATAGTAAAGTGAGAACTAGAATATGATTGGTTGCAATCTCCTTTCCTTTTCTGCAGATTAGTAAATCTAGCCCATGGAGTAGGGAGTAACAGAAGAGATAGCAACTCTTCACCTTAGCAAAAACATTTTCAACTTCAGGCAGAGGCAATTTAAAATCTGCAGAAAGAATTAGTGGAGAGGTGAAGTTTTGTAGCTGAACTTTAAATTTGAATTTAACAAGAAAGCTTTTCAGTATGTGTGTACAATAAACCAGGGTTGCCGACTCTCCCGGAATGTCCGGGAGACTCCCGAAATTCGGGCAGTACTCCCGGTATCCCGGGAGAGCCAGCAAATCTCCTGCAAGTGACTTGAGGCCTCAAGTCCTGCCCCCCTGCCTAGCAGCACTAGTATACTAGTGTTGCTAGGCACAGGAAGGGACTTGATGACGCAATTTGCGGCATCAAGCCCCGTCCCGACCCCTGTTTCAGGTAAAAACGGGTCAGTATGAACCAGGGGGCGGAGCCTAATGACGCGATTTGCGTAATATGCGTAATTAATGCGTCGCTAGCTTCTCTCCAGGATCTCCCGGAGGGAAGCTGCCAAAAGTCGGCAACCATGCAATAAACAAAAAGTGCAAGTATTTTCCCTTCATTCGAAAGAATAATAAGAATTTGCACCCGTTATTCGGGAAGATTTTTACAGAATCTGTTTTGTACCTTTTTGTGCAGTTCCACCTAACTCCAGATCAGCCCCTAAGGGAATATATGCCTAGTACATCTAGGCATCTAGCAGACATTTATAAGCAGAAGATGTTGTTTAGCAAAAGCATTTCCCTATACAATCCTTTGCTTCAAGTCTTCGTCAAGGAAAAAACATGGTGATTTCTACTGATCTTTTTTTCTTATGTGTATTATGAATGCAAAACGCATCACTTAGTTCTTACAAAATGCAAGCAACAGATTTTATTTTCTATTTTATTTGAGATTTCACTGACACTGATTTTTGGCAAATAATATGCAATATTGAGCATTTAAAACATTTTTTCACAATAGTGTCCATTCAAAGCTTATAGAAAAATATGGCAGGCAAACATGTCATAATAGTATTGGGGATGTTCTGGTACTGCTTTTGCATTCACTTGACAGAAAATGAGATAAACGAGTTTCAGTTTGATAGATTATACAAAACACTCTTTGAGCGATGGTACCTTTGTCACATTTGATATTTAGTAGAACATACAACTAGTTTTAACAGACAGTCTTTTTTATGATGCATAGTTTATAAATTATGCATGTGTTGCCTGAGAATAGAGAAGGAGCCCTTGCATGAGTGTCAGAGGAGATTGTGAATCGCTGATAACACATGCTACTCCTGTGTGCTGTGAACAGACCCTATCTGAGCCATGACATTTTATCATCCACAATAACCTGGTGACATTCAAAGGTTGTGCTATCAGATTCTCCAGAAAAGAATACTGTTATTCCAGTGGGTATCAAAGGAATAAGAAATAAGATATGTACGCTGCCAATGTAAAGGATAACGGTTTCACCCCCTGGAAAGCCCTGCATTGTAATGCTAAGCTCTTTATTATTGCCCTGCTAGCATGTGGGGTCAAACAAAATCAAAGTGTGCACAGGAGTCCCGCTTGTCATGTGTGTACATTTCTATAGTAGGAACATCACTGTTAGTGAACTACAAGTCCTTGCATGAAACAGGAGCATGAGAAGATGGGCCTGATCCAGACTTACGATGTTACACTGAGCGTTTTAACGCTCAGCGTAACATCGCTGCACTCTCCCGACACTCCCCCTTCCTCTAGCTTATATACACTAGCTTACGCCGGCTGAAGGCTACCCTAACTTCGGCCGGCGTAAGCTAGTGCAAATACGCTGGGATGGATCAGGCCCGATGTCTATATATTCTTTGCAGCCTAACACTTGTATTTGAATTTAAATATTTGAATGACAACAAAAATTGACAGTTACGTCTTGGACCTGAGTGCAGTAAGGACTAATAAACCTGTTTGCAGTGGCTGATCTTCCAGTGGTCACATCTGTATGCTGATAGGCGTTCCACTATATTATAAAGGGAATGTGGGTGTTTATTTGCAGCTGCATGCACATAAGCTGCCAGGTTCCTGTTTGCTTCCACTAGAAATCCAGCACCAGCTCAAGGCTGATGTAAGTTTCTCATGGAGGAGATTTGTCTGCAGTGCTTTGCCGCACATGCCAGCATTTTACTCAGGCATTTTGAATAAATAATTACACTTTTAGAGGGTTTTTTTTTAGGGGTCAGGCTCTCTTTTGGTTGTTTTTGAGCTTTATTTTTTTACATAAATTTTAATATGGAACATTAGTATTATATTTACTCAATTAAGTCCCCTATAGTCCTTTTTCTAGGTTGAGGTAACCATTAAAAAGTGTCACAAATATAAACACTTTAAGATGAATTCAAATACAATAAAAAAAGCAAATACAACTATTGAAGAGTTTTGTGTGACATTTGATACTTTATAGAAGTTCCATGGAAACAAAGGTTCCCCCAATCCTCTCCAAAAAAACAAAACACAAAAAGATCCGATGTCCCCACAGTGCCCTGAGACCCAGTGTTTCTGGTCACATAAGTTAATGTTGGGGTATGTGAGCAGAAGCATTGGGCACTGTAGTGTTCACAGGCTGCACTGAGGGTCTGCCAAATGCATTAATGATGACAATGGCCCAGATCCAGAACAATGCTTGTGAGCGAATTTACACGTGGCGGAGACGTAAAATCGCGTTTTGGTAAGTACTGCGCATGCGCATCATAGAAAATACGCTCCGTAACATAACATAAATGTGAGCGTATGGGCCATTCACGTATGTGTCACGTAAATACTTACGTGTGGGCATGCCAATTTTACGTGAGTCCAAAATACGTCTGAAATACGTTATGTAGGCGGGGGTTTCTATTTAAAGTGTACAGTATGGATGTGCTTAGCTGCGTAAATACGTGTTGCCTATACGTACGTTAGCGGATCACATCGGTTACGTTGCCAAAAGTTAAGGTAGGGTTTGGAAAGTGTATCTTGGTCAAAATAGGTACATTCAAGGGGTGTGAGAAAAGGGGAGTGTATAGAAGGTACGCACGTGAAAATACGCTACGCGAGTAAACATATTGCAAGCAGAGTTCTGGATCTACCCTATTATCTTGTGAAACCTTTTTATTTCCATGCTACCCCTTCCTACACACATAGGGCATCCAGACTTTATTAAAGCAGCTGCATGCGCAGTACCAATAATTCTGCATCGCAATGCAAACTCCTGATGCTGCATTCCGTGCGGAACTCAGTCTCCTCGCAGGAGGCTGGCACACTCACCATACATACAAGGGTGGGCATCAGTATTTCAATCATACAGTGATTGTCTTAAGCTTGAATCACTGCAGATTTTCACAGGGAGGCACAAAAAAGCAAGAGGAAGATAAGGATCAGGGGGAGGTCAGTGGGGGCCCAAGACCAATGGTAGCACAGGGACCCAGAGCTCAGTTCCCTCTGCCATCCTCCGCTGGCTTTATGCTGACACACAGTCATGCTTGTGTAGCAGCAGCAGCTGGGGCCCTGTGTCACCATCAGACTTCAGTGCATAGCACCAGCTATGTCGGACCCTGCATGGGGCTATGTGTGCTTTATAAAAATAAAGAGAACCGTTTTCGCGGCGAGTTCGGTGCGTGTTTTTAGGTACGTTTCAACTGCGCATGTGTAGTAACTTTATTTACGTAGTTCACCTAGACTATACGTGCGGAAGTGCTTTACGGACAGACTTGTGAATCGCACGTGGTTAAATATGCACGGATCTCCCACTTAAAAATACGCATGTGAGAATTTAAATAAAAATGGGCGGGGGGAGGCATTTTAATGAAGGGGTATGGGCGCGGTTAGTTTACGTACGGTACTACTCGACGCATGGAAATGCCCACGTAAAGATAAGGCAGGTCGAGGCACTTGTAAGTCACAGAAAACCCGTCCGTGGGAGGGGAGTGTCAGGGGTGTGGCCTTGCTACGTCCGTGCGAATAATTGCAAACTTTTCTCGGACGGATCTCTGAATGCAGCCCTAAGTGCTTGCCATACAACAGTTACATCTCTTTTTAGTACTCTAGTATGTGTCCTGCTGTACTCTTCCCATTTTGAATATTAGTGGCCATAGCTGAGGAATTTCCTGCGCTTTTTTATAAGATGGAGTAATTACATTTTGCGCTTCACAGGTGTCATCAGCAGCAGCTTTAGTATTATGGGCCTGATTCAGAGATGCGATTTTATCGCTACTTAGGTGCGTATATTTAGGATCTTAGAAAATTCGCATCAATGCGCATGCGTAGTAATAGTGCAACACCATCTACGTAGAGGTTAGGATCTTAAATTCGCTAAGCGCGGACCTGTGAATCGATCGCAAGCACTTAAGATCTTAAGTGCTGCGGAAGTTTAAGATCTGAAGGATTTGCATGGAAATGGGCGGGGGGAGGCAGGGAGATGAGGGAAAGTGGGCGCGGGCAGACACTTAGGATCTCAAATAACCGCAACTACTTCCCTTAAGATCTCAAATGACAGCGCAGAGTTAGGGTTGCTCAATGGTGGTCTAACTTTAAGATCCGCCGCTGTTTGCAAGGGGAGTGCTCAATGGTGACTTTAAGATCCGTCGCTGTTTGCAAGGGGAGTGACTATTTAAACAGTGGGCTGTAACCTGCTAAGATCTGAACTTAGTTGCGTATATTTGCGATCTTTTCGCAGTCGCATCTCTAAATCACCCCCTATGTGTATGTTACTTATAAGCATTGGCACCCAATGGAGACTATGCTGTCTTTCCATAAACTGGATCAAGGATAATGTTCTAAGCTTAAAACTTTAAGTACGCAAACTGATCATTTGTGCTCATTTTATGCCCTTGACGTGTATTAAATAAAACCTAGATAATCATACTGTTGACAGCTATTTTGTTGGCACTAATGTCCGGTTTTATCAGTCATCCTTATATTAATAAATATTGTAATGTCAAAACATAATGTTGTTGACATTACTGTAACCCTAAACCTTAACCCCAAACCGGACCTCAACCTTAGCTCTAACCTAACAGAGATTTCTTACCTTGAGTGTCACAATGAGGATGGAGTGGGAATAGGAAGATGGAAGATGGAAGCAGCGTATTTGCAAAGGCTGAGAGCATTGAGAGAGAGGAAGATGGAGGGACAAGAGGACAAGGTTAGTATTGAGTGGGGTACCATGTTGTCCATTACAACTATAGCAGCACTGTGGATGCAGTGGTTAGCACAAGTTTGATTCTGGGACAAGGCCTTATCTCTGTGGAGCTTGTATGTTGTATGTGTGGAGCTTGTATGTTCTCCCAATCAAAGTGTCCATGCTGGTCTCAAAGCTTCAGCTATGTACAAATGAGATTCTCTCTATATGAAGTCCTTCTATTAGCTGATGTCACCTCTTGTTGCAACCTTTGTACAAAGGGGGTTTCCTCCAGGTCTTCTGCTAGTAGGTACTTGCCAGGGAATTTAGACTGTTAGCTCCAGTTGGGCAGTGACTAATGAGAATGTTTAAAATTGTAAAGTAGCATGTAATATGATGTTGTTATATAATATTTAATAAATAATAATCACATGTTTCTGTGTATTGCACCAGCCAATAATGAAACAGTTTGTCGATTGCTGTATTGTCATTGTTGTGAATGTCTCAAAAGTGACTGCAACCACAATTGACCATTGTTATGTGATGCATAGGTTTCAGTAATTTATGGGTCATAATATATTTTGCATTAATGAACATTGCGTTTAAATTATAAAACCGTCACAATAATATTTGTATTAATGTTGCTGAGGTTGTTCTTTTAAGAAATAGCTTAACTTAAGATTTTCCTTAGAGTTGACATTTCTCAGTTGTTAACAAATATAGATAATGATTTCCAGCTTGTGGCTCTTTCCTAAATTCATCACGTACATGATTTCTGTGAAGGTTCCACATGTGCCCTGGACCCTTGTTCACAGCTGCTAAGTGAAGCTGTCAACCTGTGAAGTGTTCTTCTAACATTTGTACAAAGGTTGCAACAAGAGGTGACATCAGCTAATAGAAGGACTTCATATAGAGAGAATCTCATTTGTACATAGCTGAAGCTTTGAGACCAGCATGGACACTTTGATTGTGTTTTAATTAGCAGTGTTTTGTATCTCTTTGCTTGATCACTGTATAAGCAACCGTGTGATATGCAATTTCTCGTAGATCACGTCTTCGAGGTCAATTTCTGCTAAAAAGGGTGGACAGCTTAGAACAAAGGAGCAGCTAGGCAATCTATCTAGCTTGATTGCACGATTCT
>WWET01000412.1:517338-534932 GCA_011038615.1 Limnodynastes dumerilii
TGCCTCCATTTTGGATATATATATATATATATATATATATATATATTGATGTAGAAGAATTAAGATACAAAGGGCCCAATTCAATTAGTAAAATTTTGTTCACTGGCATATTTTTAACGTCAATTTTGTTGAAATAACACCGCAAATTTTTTCTGCAGATTCAGTTGGGTGTATTTTTAATGCTGAAAATTAAATCGCCACATATTTATAACCCCATAGCAAAGATAGGGCTACCAAATTCTATTTTAACGCCCTAGGCACTTTAAAATGCGCATATTCATAGCAGTCTCCATTAAAGTAATACATTATTGATATATAATAGAAAAATGTGACCAGAAACAAATGTGTAACATTTACATGACATTTATTAATCCAATTTTATAAAAATTAGCATGGGTCATATAACTGTTCTGAAGTGTGTCACCCCTATAAATATATGTTATACTAATCTAACTCAAGCTTACAGTTTAAACTATCTAATCGCTATTACTATTGTAAGCTCAAATTATTACCTATCAACACTTATACAACACTAAACTATCAAATGAACAATACTATTGTAATCTCAAATTATTGACTATCAACACTCAAATACTAAACTATCTAATGAACAATTCTATTGAAAATCCTTATATGACCTATCAACACAATCTAATCAACAATACTATTTTAATCAGAAATTATTTCCTTAACAAAAATAATACAATACAGAACTATCTAATCAACAATACTATTGTAAAATCAAATTATTACCTTTCAAATACTTAAATATCTAATCAACAATACTATTATAACTAATTATTAACTATCAACACTATACAATACAAAACTATCTAATCAGCATTACTAATAACTATCACTATTCTTCTAAGTTTAAATATGAAACCAATACAAACTACACTACTCTTTTTGAAACAAATTAATCTGAAGATATTAAAAAGTGAAATAGTAAAGGAAAAAGGCAGCAATAAGAGGGGTAAGGGGAGATGTTAAGGGGAATAAAGTGGGGAGGGGGAGGAGTAAGCAACAGGTGGGGTTTGGGGGGAACACAGAAGTTTAAAGGTAAGCAAAGATTAAAGTATACAAAAAGAAATGTTATATACTTACCTAAAGTGGTCTTCTCACATGTCACTGCAGAGTACAGAACAGTCCAGCACAGCAACACAGAGGGCAAAATCCACCAGTGTTAGTTTGAGGGACCATTGGGAGCGTTATTTATGTGAGGGGGAGGTGCAAATTTTTAAAAGTACATCATCGCTTTCTGGCCAGTTAGCGTTTACAACACAATTGAATTGCGCATATTTTCCAGGGCGAAGGCCACAAATTGTTAACGCCGGCGTATTTTTTAAATATACGCCAGCAATTCGGGCCCACAGAGTACTGACCATCTGTTATCTTGGCTGTTTGTCACTGCAATATTGTTATTTATAAATTCTTGTTTATGTTTATTGCATAAACTGCCACAATGCAGATTTATAATTAGGGCAGGCATATGCAACCCATAACAGGTGTTGTAAAACTACTATTTCCAGATTAAAGTAAGTGATGGAACTTCTTGATTTACAACACCTGAAGTGCCACAGGTTGCTTATGTCTGACTCTGGATTTGATTTAGATTATTGACAGTCTCAAAAATAGTAAGAAAATCTGCTCATGGACTGTTTTGCGGTGTGGGAAGAGGCAGGGGGTGAGGTGAACAGACTTAGCTATTAATTATAGAACAACTGATAGTTTCAGTTTACTAAGCTGCAGGATTGGAAAAGTGAAGATGTTGCCCATAGCAACCAATCAGATTCTAGCTTACTTTCTCTAGTATGTAATAGGAAAGTAAGAACTAGAATCTGATTGGTTGCTATGGGCAACATATCCACTTTAAGAATGGCATGGTGTATTGAATTGTAGGGACGTTTTTCAGCAATTGGATTATACACATTGGGGCTGATCCAGACCTATGGCCGCTACACTAGTTACGGCGGCCGTATGCGTAAGAACGGCATTTCTGCCGTTCTGCGCATGCGCCGGACAGATGTTGCCCGGCGTAATCGATTTTTCTGGGAGCCCTGCATGAAGGGGCGTGCAGCAACGTAACTACGCTGTAGTTACAGAAGGTAGGCAGAGGGAGGGAGGGAAATTAGGAAGGGATTACGACCCTGTGGCCGGCGTAATTACCTACTGTTACGCCGACTGAAGTTAAGGTAGCCTTCAGCTAACTTAACAGTGGGTAATTATGCCGGCCACAGGGGGAGTGTCGGGGAAGTGCTACAGAGCTACGCTGGCCATACTTACGGTCAGCGGGCCAGCGTATCTCAGGATCAGGCCCATTGTTCTTATAATGAAACCATGCAATTGCAAGATGATATTTACATTTTAATTTTGGAAGGTAATCCATATCTGTGGGCTGATCCAGAAAGAGGCCTTGTTACAAGAAAACATTATACAAATCTGCCTCTGGACAAACCACTTTGCAATTTCAAGGGTGCAAATTATGCAGAGAAAATACTTAGAATTTAACCTGTACTCAAGTCTAGAGATGGATGTCCATATTTAAGTATATTTTCCACTGTTTTTAAATTAATACAGAAGATTATTTTACAATAATTACAAAGGCCATAGTGACATTAGGCCTGATCCAGAGGTACGCCGGCGTTCACTTACCATGGCACTCCCCCTGTGCGGGCGTATGGCCCCTTCCTTACGCCGGCTGAAGGCTACCATAACTTCAGTCGGCGTAAGGAAGGAGCCATACGCTCGCACAGGAGCGTATGGCCGCTTAGCCCGCCCTCCTACCCTCATTTACCTACCTCCCCCCGCCCACCTGCACTAACCTTAACGTAGGGACGCTGGAGGATGTCCCCTCCGGCGTCCCTATGGCGCTGCTACGGACGCCCGATCCATGATCGGGCGTTGCCGTAGCAACGCCGGGCAACATTTGCCCGGTGCATGCGCAGATCGGCTCAAAAGCCGTTCTTCTGGATCAGGCCCATTGTAACTGTACCATTCTCTCTAAATGCCAGTAAGTTGAATATATATATTGCTTATATTTTCCACAAGTAAGTATTTATTTTGAAATGTATAAACATCAAAGGTTACATGCAACTAACCCTGCATTGTGACAGACATGGGTTTGTAGCTTATACTGTACAACCCAATATATACTCTGGATAAATTGCTGCAAGGATTCCTGGCTTTTAAAGAGTTGCTATAAACAATGAAGTACATTGGAAACAATCAAATGTGTTCCCTAAGGCAATTTTTATCTTCATACTTTTAACTGAATTATTCAAAACCCTTTTACTGAACTGCAGAAAATGACAAACATTCTTACTTTGACTAAATATATGCAATTTTTTTCACGGAATACAAAGTCAAGCTATATACATACTACACAGTTGTTGGGTCTATCACCCAATATCTGTAATATCAATCAGCGCTATAGCACTGAATGAGTAATCCTGGGGTTAAAGCAGTGGACAAGCGTATACCTATGGATATGGATAACATTCTGCACTTCAGCACTGACTTATTTGTGACGCTGCCACCAGTTTGAACAGGTGTCAGTGTTGCGGATTTCAAAGGGTTTTGGGGTTTTTTTGCCAAGAGATGACTAGACTGCAAGCCTAAGGATCTACTTGGGTCTCATTACAGCATCATAGTACTTTGGATTTATTAATATACTAGGACAACGAGGGATGGGGTGACAGCCAATCCATAGAGCTAGAGCCAATTATCCAGTAAATGCAACACAATAAAGTATTTAAGTAAGAAAATGCTAATGAAAACTGAATGTAAACTAAGAAGAAAAATGCAGCTAGAATAGGAATCAGGATCAAAGACTAAATTGAACAAAAAAAGCAGACAAGTTTCGTTTTTTTAAGCGCTTAAGTTATCCTAATATGGACAGAAAGTAAACAGAATTATAAAGAAAATAGCTTAATTTCACTAAAAACTGCCAATAGGAGACATTTCAGAATTCTTCCTACAAGGAGGGGATGATGAGTTTTTTATAAGTATTTGTAAGTTGTAATGAGAGTGATCAACTCTGTTGGTTCCTAATTAGTAACTTCGGCCCGTATTCAGCGTACCGGACGTGTAACATATACGTCCGATGTTTAGCGATTTTTACTGCTGCGCATGCGTAGTCATTTTTTAACGTAATCTACATATATTTTTCTTACGTAGATTGCATAAATGTGGTCACTCTGAACACGGGCCTTCATGAGGAGACCAATCATATCACCCTCCCCGTTCTCTCGAATTCCTTCTCCAGTGTGTGGTAACTGCCAGTCTGTATTGCAATCAAACGGTCATGTCACTTGTACAACACAACCTTGTATATAGTTTTATTGCTGTCATCTCTAGCTGCCTAGCCCAACCCCATGTAATATTATGTTAACTCGTTTACCCTTTTAAAGGTATTTTATGGAAAACAACAAGGTGAGCAAGTGTATGGTCAGCACGTTAAGAAATACATTTTCTCATAAATTTTCATTCCCAGAAGCCTTTGGCTAGAGCGACAATGAAACTGTATTGTTTTAAACAGTAGAAACCATAAAAATACTGCTGCGTAAGGTAGCTATGGTTTTATAGAAGTGTTTGAAAGTCCTGCAGCAGTGAATTTGTCAAGCTGTTTGCAGTTCAGCTAGTTTAAGGAACATATTATTCTCCACTGAGTGCAATAGCTCACGGCTTCAAGAAAAGTCTTCACAATTCTCCAGAATGAAGATAGCTTAGTTAAGGAACCTTTATTATTTCTTCATTTTCTGCTTCATTTTATATTCTCGTTATCTCTCCTCACATGATTAAATAGCATGTCGCAGAGCTCCCGAGAATAATTGGGATGAGCAAAAGCATTACTAATGGGGAAAGTATGCTGCCTCTAGCAAATACCTTTGCTTATTAGTCAAACTGCCACCTTAAGAGAATGCGATTCATTTCATAGGAAAATAGACACATGTTGAAGTGATGTATTGTAATCCTTTTTTTTAATAACTGAAATTCGGACATCCACGGTCTACCACTGTTCCTTTTTCAGCACTTGATACTATCTCCATTTGAATATATGTTTATAGTGTCTTAGATGCACACATTTTCAGATCAACATGTATATAGTAGTTGGGGAAAAATAATAAACATACAAAATGATTACTCCTGGCTTCACTTGTGCATCTATTCGGAAGATTCACGTTTTACAAATCCTAATGACATCCTGTTATATATTTTTTTCAAATATCAGATGAAGTTACAGGTTGGTGGGAAAGCTAGATTGCAGCCCATTAGTAAATCATTAAAACTTTGTTTATTTACCTTTTAGCAGGTGCTGGCTTCCTGCAGTGACAATGATAAAAAAAAAGTGAAACACTGCCCCCCTCCATAGAGAGTTGGTTTCCCCGCATTGACTATTATAAGTCCATGGAGGAAACCTTATTTGTTACCCCAGACCAAGCTTCTCAACATGTTGCCACTTGGTTCTACTGGCTCGTATTTAGAAACTCCCCCTCCTACGCTGAAGCGATTAGCCCCTCCACTACCTAAATTGTCCCCAGATATGTCTCCATGTGGATTGATGCATAGTTTTTTACCTATACATGAAAGAGCTGCCACGAAGCGTCTCCAGATGACCTTACTTCTCTCCCCCCCCCTCGTGTCGTGTCTTGTGTTGTCCTGTATTGTCTTGTCTGTTCAAGTTATTCGATTGCACTCAACAATCCATTTCCCAAGGTGAAACAGCTGTTTCTACTCATCTTTATACTGCCATGCTGATTTGCCTTAGGGAAATGCTACCCACCCCCAGCATACCATTGGCAGCCCATTCCCAATTTGGTGATTACTACGTTGCTTGTTTATATACTATACCGGGATGCCACCAGCAGTGTATAAATGCCTTTATTGGAATTCAATGTTACTACTGGACTTTCAAAGCGCCGGGGAATCCATAGTGGGAAGTGTCATTAACAATTAAAATAAAACCTTTAGGAAATGGAGCTGTTACAGTCTTTAAAATGAGTCTTTGATAATAATATCCTGTTTATGGTCTGTGAAAAGTCTCCCCTTGCGGGGATAAAAACAGGGGGATAGTTAAAAATGTAACACTTTTTTAGTAACACATAGAAATCTATACATAAAAACCAATCAATAAAATCAATAAATTAAAAACCATATACACAAATGCTTGAGGCCAGAGTTCATACCAGGAAGAATGGTATAAGCAAAAGTGTGTGGAAACCGCTGTGTAACGAAAAAACCTGTGTAAAGGCTCAACACATTATTGCTGCTGCTGTCCTGGAGATGGCGTCTGGATCTCCTCTGCCAAATGACTGACGCATTTCAGGCTAGACTTAGCCCTTTCTCAAAGTCCTTGAGGCAGCAATACTTCCTTCTTGGTTACATTTAAACGGTTCTAAGTTGATTGGTGGACTTCAGTTATGTGGGCGGTTTCTCAGTTCAAGTGCCCTAATTCTGTAAAATAAGGGGATGTGGCATGGGAGGGAGCTTTTAGTTAAGTGTGGATACATGCTTATTCGCACCTTCTTAAAGCTTTTTCATTTGTGAACACGGTCCTACATTTATACATTATGCATATAAGTTTATTAAGCACACTGGGCCGGATCCAGACCTACGTGCGTGTTACGTATGTTAGCGTAACGTATTTACGCTATCGTAAGTACTATGCACTCCCCCAGGCACTCCCTTCGGACAGATGTAGTTTTGCCATTTCACGCTTGTCAAACCCTACCAACTTTTCAAAGTGTAACCGCGCCTGTACGTAGCGTCCTGACAGATGTAACTATCTAACCCAGCCCATACTATATGATTTAAATGCCTCACCCTGCCTCCAATGAGTAGTTTGAGCGTAGTTACGGCTAGCGTATTTTTGGCATGCCCCTTCGTACGTAATTACTACAATGTTACGGCCGCAACCGAGTTACGTGTCATAACATCTGCCATGCGCATGCGCAGAACGTACAAACAGCTGAAATTGTGCTAGCAGCTTGCGTAAAATCGCTTGTGTACATAGGTCTGGATCTGGCCCATTAGTACTGTAAAAGAAATAATGCAAACTTTTACATTTAAAAATAAAAACTGTAATGTGCTCATATATGCAAGACCTTCACACTTAATGTATAAACTAAGATTTTAGGAAGCTGAAGGAACCTCAGATAAGATAACATGTTCTTTTTATCTGAATTTCCTAGTTGAAATTGCTATAACAGCTTAGTCACATATCAATGAGGTTTTTTCCCCAAACTTCTCCTTTGAAATCAATGTATTATTCATTCTTGCTCTACCTCTATTTCATGTAATTCATGTAATAGGTTATACACTAAAGTTTCCTTAGGTTGTTCTGTATTCAGTTGCCTTGTGGAATCCAAGGCAGTCTTTAATAGAAAAAAAAATATAGCTACTGTATTTACATATCTCTACCATATTGCAATGCTTCAGCATGCATACACATTTCTTCATATGTGAAATGGAAAAGGCTTTATGTTGCAAACAAAAGTCCAAAATAAGCTCAGCAATAAAGACATCTCCTAACTCTCGGTAAGTGTGCAGGTGACATCTAAACACATTGCTACATTAGCTGAAGATGCAGTTTTTAATAGTTGTATCACCCAAAAACATGAGCTAATGGTCTGGGCTGATGCAACAACTTAAACTTTTTGAGTAACCTGATCACAAAACAACTGCTTAACAGTCAATGCCAAATCTGTACAATGAAACAGATGGACCTCGACAAATATTCTGTTGAGTGGACACTTTTCACACATATAAATTGGTTTTTGATTCTGGTTTTATATAGGTTTTTATAAATATACTCTCATTTGATGAGCTTATGATATTACATTAAGGATTCTAAAACATACTTGCCAACTTTCCAGGAATATCTGGGAGACTCCTAGATTTAAAGCATCCCTCTTGGAAAACTGGGAGAGATAGCAAATCTCTCACGTTTGGCCACAGCAGGGCTTGATGTAAAAAATCATTCTATTAGGCCCACCCCATCCTTAGAAACACAATGGGTCACAACATTGTAAGTCAAAAGGGGCAGGGCTTGATGATGTGTGTGAAGATACAGGTTCCACCTGGCCCAATGACACCCACTTCTAGCCTGGCCAAGGTACTTTGCACTTGCCAGGGATCTTACCCAGTACCTCCTAGGGATCTTTTAATCACTCAGGCAAACGCAGTTAGAAAAGTACAAACAGTATATTTATTGTAAGACAGAACAATCTCTATACTCTATATGCACACCGTAACTAAATCACCACATTATTTGTTCCCTTCCCCACTAGCCTGAGTAGCTTTTATCACCTGAAAATTCTGACTTTGAATCCCAGCTGCTTTCATCAAGGTCACAAATACTTCCTCTCTGATGACAATGCAGTATACAGAGTAAATAATTAGGCTTTTTTCCCTGCGCGCTCCACAGGGTTAATCGGACCACCTCCGATTAATAGTTAATGCAGAAAAGAAGTTTTAGTAGTCCCCAAAAAAGGTCAAACAAAAAGTCAGACAGGCGCTTTCTCCTTATGCAGCATATGGATGGAGGAGATATTTTCTTTGCAATCCCACAATACAGCCTCTACAAACAGGCAAGGATCATGTGCTCATACAAAAAATAGAAAAAAAGAGAAGTTTAGAACACTAAACCATTTATTCTCTAAAACTGACACATAGTTAAAACTGACACGCATAATAAGGCATAGAGTGCATGAACAAATTCATAATACAAAAGGACCACTAGGGGTCAGCGTACCCTATATTGCAGGGGATCGTGATGAAATCAGCGCTGAAAAATACAATCCCTTGCCTCGTAGGAAACGTGGAACCCCGTCAGTCGGACCAAACAACCAGATATAAAGAAAGCAGCTCCCCTTATGGCCACCGACGCGTTTCAGCTGTATTCCACAGCCTTTGTCAAGGTGCATAAGGGGCACATGTGAGAGCGGGATTTTTAAATCCCACCCTCCATTTTCATTGGAGCATAGAACCGGCTTTCTTATTATAATACAAATGCATTTCTAACCAAAAAATAAATAACAACTACAAAGTTCCTTTGAATTTCAAGGATATTGTCCATAAAAATTAAAAGAGAACTTTCAGTGTGTAAAATCAACTGATATCATTTATTAATAATAAATCAAATGAGCAGACAGATTAAAAATGTATGTGGTGTATATGAAAAATAATCAATAAATAAATAGAACAAATATACCCCCCCCGTGCCCGATTGCGGCAGAAATGGTAAACAGATGTAAGTCCCGGGATGATATACAGTTCGTACCGCAAATATCTGGACAAATCAATGTTTAAGACATTTTTTACATGTCTTAAACATTGATTTCCACTTATTTTATTATTGATTTTTTTTATTTATTATATTTTTATTGTTTGCAATTCACTTGTTTTGTTTATTCTGTTTTCCCAATTCGTCATTTATTTAATTTTGTTTTGATACCTCAGTGCTCACAATAATTACTTTCTTTTTCCTTGAACTATTTATCAATGTCTAAGACAAAACCCAGGCACATTGCTCCATGTACCCCTTCTTTTTCATCTAAAACTCCCCTCCAGCTGATCAGAGCTTCCTGTAAAGAGAAGAAGGGGGGGGGGGAAGAAGCTGATGCACAGCCCCTCATCTCCTTCCTACTCTCTGGGCACTATTCTCACCTTGCACCTCACCCACCTGGTATCAGGTTACAGACAATACAGTAGGACAATCACTTTCCATTCTAAGGGCCTCATTCATTAAAGACAATTTTTTATGCGATTTGACATCGCGGCCCATCGCAGCGATAGTGCCGCCATTTTATAAAAAAATGTTTTAAATTCATTAACACGCGATTTGTTTCAAACACAGGCGATGCTCCGCGATGTTTAAAGGGCTTAATCGCGGTGATTTTCATTAGAAAACCACCGCGATTAGCCCTTTAACTAATCGCGGCAAATCGCCTGACATTGAAACAAACCTAAGTGCTGCATTGCTGCAAGCCGTAGCCATGCTGTACTGATGGAACTAAAAGGATCAGCAAAGCTGAGCCTTGTAATTCTATCAGCACAACATGGTTACACTTGTAATCATGCAGTGCTGCGTTTACAGTGTAAAAAAAACCGCAAGACATACATTAACCCCTACATTGCTAAAATAAAGTATGCATGTAAAAAATATGTTTTCCTAACTAACAATGTCCCCTACATGAGTGCACTTACCTTCGGTGGTCATCTCTCCTAATGTAAGTGAAGTGTGTGCAATGTATCTTGTGTATAAAATATAAAAAATAATTTTTACACTCACCATTTTATGTCCGCATCTTGGGAAGCCTTCAAATGTTCTTTTTCAGATGTCTTCTAGTCTTTTCTTGCAGCTTGGTTAATCTTCTCCTGTTGACACGCAGCAGATCTTCTTTCCTCCATCATGGCATCTTCTTATGACGATCAGGTTGCTAGGGGGCACTATTTTTATACTACAGGTGACGTCAGTCCTCTACTGTTTCTGACGTCCTGTCACCTGTTATACGGACATGTGTTTTTGGTGGTCGCGATCGGCTCAAAAAATGAATTCGCACCACTCTGGCTGTGATTTTATTTTTTGTGATTTAAAGGCGATTTCACTGCGATTCGGTGAAATCGTCTTTAATGAATTACAAACTTTGTATGTTTATAATAAAAAAAAAATCGGGACTGCGATTTTAACACCCGCGATTCCAAATCACACTAAAATCGTGTGATTTGGAGCTTAATAAATCCACTTTGGTGATTTTTTAGCTCCAAATCTGGAGCCTAATGAATCCACTTTGGTGATTTTTTAGCTCCAAATCACGCGATTTTGCCCAAATCGAGCTTAATGAATGAGGCCCTAAGACACACATAGTGGCACTTCTATTGGCTACAGAGCTAACATGCTGCTAATTATGTTATCACACACAAGGGCCTTATACAAAAAGACGTTGCATTCTATAGACAATCACCACACACTAACCACACTCTAACCATATAAACCCACAGACTTAATATTCCAGAAACATAGGGCCTGATCCAGAACTACGCCGCCTGCTGTAGTTACGGCGGGCAGCTATGTAAGATCGGCATTTTTGCCGATCTGGGCATGCGTCGGGCAGATGTTTCTCGGTGCCCTGGATCGGGCGCCCGTAACTACAGATGAAGGGGCAGGCAGCTCCGTTACGGAAGGTAGGTGGCGGGAGGGAAATTAGGAAAGGAGGGCTGGGTTAGGGATTTACGAGAATGTGGCTGGCGTAATTACCCACTGTTACGCCAGCTGAAGTTAAGGTAGCTATCAGTCGCTGTAACAGTGGGTAATTACGCCGGCCACAGGGGGAGTGCACAAGAGCTACGCTGGCCGTACTTACGGTCAACGGCCCAGTGTAGCTCTGTATCAGGCCCATAAATACAAGTTTCAGAATATACATCCATCATAAAAGTTCACAATGGGAACCAGGGATAAGAAAGTATTATGTCAGGGGTGCCCCCCCCCCCATTCTCTCATAATGTGGTTTACTGCAAATCACTGCCCTTTTTACCCCCAAGATCTGTCAGAAAGAAGAAATGAAAAGTAGGCAAGTACTGTATGTTTTAATGTTGTTGTAACATCTCATTTAAACCATCAGCAGACAATGACTGCAAACAGTATCAAACGCATTTCTAATTGACATAATCCTTTTAATCTATTTGCACCTCTAGTGGTGGGTTTGGCTGAATCTATTGAGTACCAGGTCATCTGGATTTCCTCCATGACATGCGGCAAAATGTCTAGATAGACTATGCTTTTGATTCAATTTCAAAAAGCTTTTAATCATAAAAGAGCGTTTATTGATAGTAGAGGTGAAGGATATAGTTTTATTTGCTATCAAGTCAACAAGTTAACAAATCAAGCAAAGCAATTTTCCACATTTAAAGCAACCCGAAGGGAGACTAGGAAGCAAATTCCTTGTTCCAGTCTCAGAATTAGTTGTTGCAATAGGTCTAATAGGTTGCAAGAATCTAGACTTATTGCTTGGCTGTCTCCATTCAGAGGATCATTCCATAGGAATAGACTGTAGTAATGTGATCATTCCTTATTATAGATTTTCACTGCTGAAATCTTTATGCTTGCAGAGCCTCTGCTCAACACAAAGTAGATGTAAGCATCTTTGTTGCATGCACTGTGTGTACTTAAGTTGGTACTACTTTAGTGTGCAGTCTACCAATAATTTGCAGTCTACCACACCTGCCTCGTCTACCACACCTGCCTCGTCTACCACATCGGCCTCGTCTACCACATCGGCCTCGTCTACCACACCTGCCTCGTCTACCACACCTGCCTCGTCTACCACACCTGCCTCGTCTACCACACCTGCCTCGTCTACCACACCTGCCTCATCTACCATAGCTCTATAATGTTGTTAAAAGGTTTCTATACAAATATCATCGGCACAGAGGAAAACATAGTTACATTTTTAAGTACAGACAAAATATTACATAAAGAATACAGTTGTAATCCGTTAAACCTTTCCCAAATAAACAGGAAAACATGTGGCATACATTGTGAGGAATTGTATGCAATAGCAGGCCCACCTGCTGGTGAAAGTTTAATAGGGCTTCAGGAATCATAAAAGATTTGTTTTCTTACCAATTAGCAGCTACCGGCTACTTGCAGAGATTAGACAATGGAACTGAAATCACTCATTCAATGTCCTACAGAAAGTTTGAATGATTCATCCTCTGAATTGAATGCTTGATGTCAGCTCCATTGTCTGATCTCTGCAGGGAGCCAGCAGCTGCTAATTGTTATATAAACAAAGTTTTAATGATTTACTATTAAGATGCAATTTAACTTCCCCACAATGTCGCGAAATGAGCATCATGGCTGGGAAAGCTTTCTGAACCCAGATGTAAGTGGTGCAAAGGCTTCCACATTGCTAGATATGGGAAGTTATATTTTAGTGCAATCAGTTATTTCCAATGTTACAATGTAACCATTACATTGCAACAAGGATCAGATTGTTGTGGTGGGCAAAATAATTTTGGGAATGATACATAAAATGACAAATTAAATCCATAAGATTGGCAAATAACATGACCCCCTCTGCTCCATTGGTATCTGTGTTATATTATCAGGGCCGTTTCTAGGAATGGGCAAGTCGTACTATCGCACAGGGTGCGCCCCTAGATGACTTAAAGGGAGGCAGCCCCCTCTTTAAGTCACGGTCAACATAAACCACGGCTCACACAGACACCGGCCGCATCACATAACAGATGCCGCTGGCATCATTCAGCTTAACTGTCCAGGATTATACAGGGCTCCTACGGGAGTCCTGTAGGACCAAATCATTTGAATAATGCTCTGAGGCAGCGTTATTCCTTGGAATAGATTTGGTCCTACAGGGCTCCCATAGGAGACCTGTGTAATTCTGGACAGTTAAGCTGAATGACACTGCACCACAGAGGAAGGAGCAAGAAGGTAAGAATAGAATAGGATTTTAAGGCAGAACACATAGAATGTGGCACAAGAGGAGGCTGAGCACATAAAAGGGGGCACAAGAGGAGGCTGAGCATATAAAAAGGGGCATTAGAGGATGCTGGGCACATAAAAGGGTGGGCAAGAGGAGGCTGGGCACATAAAATGGAGCACAAAAGAAAGCTGGGCACATAAAAGGGGACACAAGAGGAGGCTGGGCACATACAAACGGGCACAAGAGGAGGCTGGGCACATACAAGGCTACAAGCATACCTTTTATTTTATTTTTATTGAGAGGGCGCCAGAAATTTTTTCCACCCTGGGCTTTGCTAAGTCTAGAAACAGCACTGTATATTATTGTGTAATTTGTGTGCAGATTGTTGTCATTTTAACAAAATGAACAATACTAACATTATCAATGTTTTTTTTATTTCAGCTAAAATCTCAGTATAATTATTTTTTATTTCAAGGACATAATTATTTAATATTGCATACATTTCTATAAATGCATTCCAAGTTTTAGTAGTTAGCATTGGGAATTAAATTTTTTTTTAGCGCCTGAAAAGATTTTCCAGGCTAATAAACCAATGAGCCGTTCACAGTTAAATTAAAGAGCATCTTCTGACTTAATATCCATTTCAATATGCTATATGCCTTTAAGGCAATGTCTGATTTCTAGACAAGAGGCAGGTGTCTACTTTGCCTAAATATATATGTTTGTTTAGTAAACATTCAGAGACAAGTACATATAATATATGAAAGCAAAATAAAAACACAAGAATCACTTTGTGCAATTTCTTTATTACATATGCATCAAATTAATAAATAAACTACAAAAGCTTTCATGGTAATGTCAGTCTTAAAATGAAGAATATTCAAGAAATTATGCAACAGATTCTGTGTGCTGAAAGCATTTTTAAATGGGTGTTTCTCTCTATTTTAATGATAATATGGGAGTATCATCAAATATGTTTACTGATCAGCAGCAAGATTTCTGTTTACTTCCTCTCCTGCACCAGCCCTGTGTTGGAATAACTGCAGATGGAGGTGAATTTTATTTAGTTATACTTTCTTTACACAGTTAAACACCATTGCCCTACAGAAGGCAATAAATATTATGGGAAACTGAATAGCGCAACACCAACAAAAAAAAGTATAAAAACAGATAAAAAGTATAAAATATAAGAAAATGCAAAAAAATTGAGATGAATGTCTACAATTGTGTAATAGGTATTGCAATATTATTTAGTTGTTTTTTTTTATTACGTGGTATTTGGACCAATTATGGAGAAAGACTGAAATGTCAAGAAGCAGAATATCTAAAATGACTACCACATCTAAGGAATCTTGTGTTTACAAAAACAGTTTTCATATTTTGGGTACAGTGACTATATTTTGTTGCATTTTTTTTGATATTTTTGGTACATCTTTTTATCTGTTTTTATACTTTTTTGCTGGTGTAGCACTAGGTTAAGTTTTCATACCATTTATTGTCTGATCTAGTTGAATTTCATTTGAGTGGAATACTCACACCACTGCTCACACTACCTTGGGCTAGATCCAGACCTAAGTTCACTTTAAGTATGATCGTGTTGCGTAGTTACGCACTAGTAAGTATAATGTACTCCCCCGGGCACGCCCCTCAAACGCAAGTAATTTTGCTGGTTTATGAGTTCCAAGCACTACCTTAACTTTTCCTTGCGTGTCTGCGGGCGGTTGTACATATCGCCTTCTTGTACGTAACTGCCTAACCCAGCACATACTGTACAATTTAAATGCCTCCCTCCGCCTACAATGCATATTTTCTGCTTGTGTAGGGATGTCATGCCCCTTCGTACGTAGTTATAAACATGTTATGTACGTTTAGACTTACGATGCGCAACATCTGCCGTGCGCATGTGCATTACGTTCCGACAGAAAATTTACGCATCCAGCATGGATAAATTCACTATCGTACTTAAGTCTGGATCTGACCCCTTGTTACTAAACCCTGTTACTAAATCTCATGTTTACGTCTCTGAACCTATGCTCCTATAATTTGCTTTTGATATGGCTGACCATGCTCCATATTCTTCACTTTCCTTACTCTCCCCTTAACTGGCTTTCTGCTATCTCCACCTGTATTTCTGAGCATTTTCTTAAACTGAATATGGCTAAGGCTGAATTAATTAATTCCATCAAAGCTTACATCACCTCTCCAACTTGCTCTATCTTTGGACAACACCAGTATCTCCTCTTTCTTTTAAGTCCTGTATTCCCTATCCTTGTTCTCCACCCACTAATCTTGGTCATCTCCAAGTCATGCCATATTGATCTCCAAAATAACTCCAGGACAGTGGCTGGCTGGCAAATTTTAGCCTGGGGGGCAAGCCCAAAGTAGTGGCCCATAAGTAACGGCCCATTCTCAGGTTTAACACATATTTAATTGGGGATTCAGGGTATAGGCAGCACACTTGGTAACAGAGGCGGTACTAGGTTTTGTGAGGCACTAGGTGAAAAAATAAAAAGAGGCCCCATTAAATAGTATTTTTTTCGTTTGTTTTTTTAATTTGGTGCAATTTTTGTCTTCTGGAATTCTAGCAATTACACACCAATTGCTTTGTCAAAGAAAAAAAAAAAAAAAAAAAAAAATTACACTGCTATACACCAAGCAACTGCTGTGTAATGTGTATGATGTAACATTACTGCTATACACCAAGCAACTGCTGTGTAATGTGTATGATGTAAAGTCTGTGTGAGAACAATAGCTAATCATAGACTTCAAGGTTCAGCGCTACAAAAGTGCAGCAGCTAGTGGCCACCCGACCCCTACCCTCCTTTGTTTAAAACAAAGCAGTATACAGATAATAACAGTATCGTTGTTATTTTCTATTTACTTCTCTGTTTTAAACAAAGTTTGTGTGAGACTAAATCAAACCAAATAAAAAAAAGTGAAAAATAAGGAAAAGCAGCATGTTATCAGTGGTTTTTTTTTTATTCATAGTATTTGATAAAGTTTTAAACTAGATGCCCTCATCCCTATGATATAATTTTTAAACAGTAATAGTTCAAAGTAAAGAAATACCACTTACCTTTTCCTGGGTCAAATATGCTGCCTCTTCCCCTGACCTTCTTTCCAGCAAGGCCGCCATTCTGCGCTGGGGAGGAATGGGGTGTCGGGGTGGGTGTACTGCTGTGGAGGTGCAGTCTTGCTGTCAGACAGCAGAGACGGGGGCAGACCTAGTATTTTTCTTACCCTTATTCTGAATCCTCACCCACTATCTTCCCCCATACTCTCCCCAATATTCTCATTAGCTATTTCCCCCACACCACCCCAGTTTCCTTTTATACCCAGCTCTCCACTATTCCCAATATACCCTCTTCACTACACTACTCCCTCTATACCCCTCTCACTATACTGTTCCCTCTATACCCCCCTCACTCCACTGCTCCCTCTATACCCCTCTCACTACACTGCTCCTTCTATACCCCTCTCACTACACTGCTCCTTCTATACCCCTCTCACTACACTGCTCCTTCTATACCCCTCTCACTACACTGCTCCTTCTATACCCCTCTCACTACACTGCTCCTTCTATACCCCTCTCACTACACTGCTCCTTCTATACCCCTCTCACTACACTGCTCCTTCTATACCCCTCTCACTACACTGCTCCTTCTATACCCCTCTCACTACACTGCTCCTTCTATACCCCTCTCACTACACTGCTCCTTCTATACCCCTCTCACTACACTGCTCCTTCTATACCCCTCTCACTACACTGCTCCTTCTATACCCCTCTCACTACACTGCTCCTTCTATACCCCTCTCACTACACTGCTCCTTCTATACCCCTCTCACTACACTGCTCCTTCTATACCCCTCTCACTACACTGCTCCTTCTATACCCCTCTCACTACACTGCTCCTTCTATACCCCTCTCACTACACTGCTCCTTCTATACCCCTCTCACTACACTGCTCCTTCTATACCCCTCTCACTACACTGCTCCTTCTATACCCCTCTCACTACACTGCTCCTTCTATACCCCTCTCACTACACTGCTCCTTCTATACCCCTCTCACTACACTGCTCCTTCTATACCCCTCTCACTACACTGCTCCTTCTATACCCCTCTCACTACACTGCTCCTTCTATACC
>WWET01000412.1:540449-569538 GCA_011038615.1 Limnodynastes dumerilii
ACAGTTATTTCTCATCTAAAAGAATATTTCAAAATTTTACTTGCTCTATATGTATATACCAAGCTGGATGTGTGATCTATAATGTATAGAGGTGACTGCACAATCTTTCTGCATTACTATGCTGTGCTTCTTCTTCAATTTAAACTTCTCATTTTTACAATAAACCAAGTCACTATAACAAATTCAGCTCTGTAATGGGATATATATGATGTGTGATCTGTATAGAGGTGACTGCACAATCTTTCTGCATTACTATGCTGTGCTTCTTCTTCAATTTAAACTTCTCATTTTTACAATACAATAACTGCTGAGTGTGTCACAATAGCAAGTAAACAACGTCAATGTCTTTATTGTACAGTGAGTTGCAACCAATAAAACACAAAACATAGGACCGGATCCAAACTTCAGAACAACACCAAACATGCGAAAGTGAGGCGTCTGGAGGGCGCATGTGACCTCCAGGTGTTATGTGCGGTTTCTGCACCTAACACCTATCGTATGGAACTGAGTTTCGTACAATAAGATTTATGTACAAAGGGGCTGTTCTTTCCCTCCGCCCACCAAGGTGGTGGGGGAGAGAATATTCATTGAAGAGTTAGGGTGGGAATAAGGACTTATGAGCGGATCAGCGATTGGACGGGCTGCTGATTGACACGTGTGACTTAAGACTGCTTTTTGGCAGCATTAGTCACTATAACTATGCATCTCCAAGTTTGGTTTTAAAATGGGATCCAGGAAATGTTTCTGCTATCCTGGATTGGTCTCTTTGGCTGAGAGCTATTCAGGAATTTGTTGGCTTTTGCATGGTGGCTCAAAGAACGGAGGTCATAAGTTCAATTCCCAGACTAGGCCTTATCTGTGTGGAGTTTGTGTGTCCCTGTGTCTATTTGGGTTTCCTCCTGGTGTTTTGGTTTCCTCCCACACATTTCAAAAACATACTGGTAGGTTAATTGGCTGCATACAAAGAAAGTAAAAAATAACCCTAAAACTGTATATATAATTAATAGCTCTGGCAGACAATAGTACACTACTAATGATACATCGTACTAATGCTGCTCTTGATGCAGATCTGAGCCCCCGCTTTGGCTAAGCCCGTAGGTACAATTCAGTTTTTCACAGTTATGGGGGAGATGAAAGAAAAAGTGCTGCAAGACTCTAATACTAATAGACAAAACAATAAATAAAAATAAATTAATAAATCATGAGAAAAATCTACCTAATGATGTTCAGTAATAAATATGGATATTAATCTCAATGTATACAGTGGAATAAGGATAACACAGTACTAAAACGAATAAATGCTAAAATCAACTCCAAATTAATAGTCATATACCCATACTTCTCAGAGATGTTGCTGTACAGAGGAATATTGTATAGTCCTTCTACAATTTAAGATTTAAGGGTTGAGGATAAGTATGATAGTTCAGAAAGATGGGAATAGAGTTCTTAAAATGTCCTGTGATGAGTCTTTCAATATAGGTAGTGAGGATAGATAATGGTATCGATGGTATCCTTCCAACCACAAAAGATATCTTATTATCTAAAAGAATTAGTATAAGAATAAAAATACATTTATTATACACATATAATTTACTAACATATGGTAAAATCTCAATATCAATATGAAAGGTCACATGGACCACCGGCCCCTGGAGTAGGCACAGTACTTCCCTTAAGCTGTGAGCAGTCCCGGGTAGCTGGTCACAAGGTGGAACGGCAAAGTCTAGAAGATGGTGTACACACATCCTCGCAGGAGAGTCGCAACGGTAACGCAGAAGAATGGAAAGGAACCGTCCATCAGAGGGAATCGATACCAGGGTCCACGTGTTGATTTGGGCAGCAATGCGTTTCAGGATCACCGGATCCCTTTTTCAAGCTGTGTCGTCGTCGTCGGTTGGAAGTAGGATTGCTTTATAGAGGAGTTGATTGAGAAACTATATCCAGGTGTTAAAATTTGGCTGCCTTGAAATAATTAACCCTTTGAGGGACCATCACACATGGGAAACAATGGCGTTCATCTAAGGATTATGCAGGACATGGTAATTCTTGTATATGCATACAGATCTTTGTACAACCTAACTTAAATATTAAAAATAAATAGTTTGTAGTTGGTATTTAAGGTCTGCGCCTAGGTCAGATAAATGTTTTCAATATTCTTTGTAGAACAATAACAAGTTCAAAGTGGTAATTATAGGTCCTTAGCAATCCTCAATTAATTATAAAAAGCATGGTAAAAATATATAGCAATGAGCCAGTCCTACTGTGCGCCGGGTATGTGTGTTTCATCTGGGGCAAAAGTCTGCCCTTACCGACTTCATCAATACAATCCCTGATGAAGTCGGTAAGGGCAGACTTTTTCCCCAGACGAAACGCGTTGGTTTGACGATTCCTATCAGCTTCTGAGCAGCATCCACAGCCGAGGACAGTTTCCTTCTCCTATTCGCAGCCACTGAGTGGATCGGTGACAGCGGGCGGCAGTTGCAGACATACCCGGCGCACAGTAGAACTGGCTCATTGCTATATATTTTTACCATGCTTTTTATCATCTATCATTTGGTACACTGATTACCTTTTAATTTATTGAAGTAAAACATTATAACTTTTGATGCACTATGGTCCGTTTTTCTTCTCTCTCTCTCTTTTATCTCCCTGCCTCATCATTCTAATTGAGGATTGCTAAGGACTTATAATTACCACTTTGAACTTGTTATTATTCTACAAAGAATATTGAAAACATTTATCTGACCTAGGCGCAGACCTTAAATACCAACTATAAACATATATATTTATATATTTATATATATATACGAATATACACTAAGAGGGGTGGTTTCTGAATACTAGTACCTCTGCTCTCTGGGCCGCTCTTTGTACAGTAAGGGCTGGTATCAGCCCTTACACATAATGGGGCTGATACAGAGGCATTTCTGCTGTTCTGCGCATGCGCTGGGCAGATGTTGCCCGGCATTGTTAGGGAAACCTGATCCTTTGCGTAGTTACGGCAAGGGAGGCGTTCCACGCAGTAACTACGCAACCCTTACGGAAGGAAGGTGGGGGAAAGTAAGTAAATAAGGGAGGGCAGGTTAGGGCAGTTACAACCCTGTGGCTGAAGTTAAGGTAGCCTGCAGCCGGCGAAACAGTGAGAAATTACGCCGGCCACAGGGGGAGTGCTCCAGAGCTACGCTGGCCCTACTTACGGCCAGCGTAGCTCTTGATCAGTCTCAATGGGCCAGATCCTAAACTACCTACGCGAACAATTTTCCGCTAGCCGCTGAAGTAAATTCGCCCATTAATATTTACTGCGCATGCGTGCGGTAGAAGTTACGCCACGTAACTAAACTTATGTACCTGCCACGTATCAACAGCATAACTACGAACAAAGAGCGTGACAGCCATACGACACCTGTAATTACGCTTCGGAGGCGGGGTGAGGCATTTAAATCGTACAATCTAGGCGTGCTTAGGCACTTACGTACGTGAAGCCATAACGTACGTCAGTAGTTACGCTTTGAAAAGTTAAGGTAGGGTTTGGGAAGCGTAAAAAGGCAAAAGTACGTACGAGCACGGGGAAGAGCCTAGGGGAGTGCATAGAAAATACACTAGCGTAAATACGCTATGCGATGAAAATAAACAATTACATAGGTCTGGATCTGCCTCAATCACATTACTGATCCAGTTTGGTTGTTTTCTAACAAATGCTAACCCCATAAATAGCATATTTCAACTGTATAGTTTATATCAAGTGTCCTAGAGTAAAAAAAAAGCTGTTTATTATACTGGCTTACAAAATATTACTTGTTAATTGAAGCATAAAACCAAAGTGATTTTATGCCTCTCACAAAGCATACTGCAATTTGTTTGCCGCTTAAAATGTTAGCTGTATATAGTTACTTATTCTTTGCTACCTCAGGGTAGTCTGTCTGGTATTAACCAAGGAGACGCTTTCAGGCACATCTCAATCATTTGATATGCTAGAAAACTTTACAAGCTCAGTATCCAATTCTGAAGCACCATTATTTAACAAGATCATTCTCCTTTATTCTTTTGACTGAAGCAACACAACAGTCAGCCTGCTGACATTGCGGTGGAAAACGGCAAAATATATTAAAATCCAATTTTCCTTATCAAAGAGTGATTCGCTGCATTGCAAAGCATACTGCAATGCACTGATTGTCATGGCAACAGAACGTATTCAAATAATATATGAACAGTGACACAACTTCTTAATATGTATTTTCCATGCCTTCAATCCGAGGTCCTGCCATTATATGCAAAGCTTTCTGTTGTTCTTGTCTACGGTAGTGTGAAAATTTCTCTGGCGTGTTTAGTGTGACATTGGTGGTTATAAGCAGATATTATGTATACTGACTGAAACAGATACACTTAAGAGCATTAAAATATTAATAGGTACAATGACAGCATTGTGCAGAGTCCACCCCCACCAGAGACTCACATTATGCATTTTTTCAGGCTAGAGGCATAATATTGTGCTGTCTTATATGTGTTATATAAATGTCCTATATAAAGCACAAGGTACAAGGTGGGATTATAAGGGAGTGCAGGCCTCTTATGCATTACACTGGTGAATAATTCACCATTAGAAATCTCTAGAGCATAGTTGCCAGCTTTTATTTCTCCCTTCCAGGAGACCTTGGTGGAGCTCCAACCACCGCAGTAGTGGAGTTCTAGATATGGTCCATTGGGCCTGATCCAGAACTACGAACGAGCGCAGTTCATATTTACGTACAGCGGAAATACTATGCACTCCATGGGACACTTCCCTCGGTCAGCCGTAATTTCACGGCCTTACACCCTACCTTAACTTTTACATTCGTACCTACGGCAGGGCGTAACTACGAGGTGGTCGCAACAACGAAACCCAGCCCATATTGTAAGATTTAACTGCCTCCCCCCGCCTACATTCCGTAACTGGAGTGTATTTACGGGTATCGTAATATAGGCACGCCCATTTAGCCGTAATTATACAAATGTTACGGGCGACCTAATTTCAATTACGACCAACATGAGTTACAAAAGGAAATATCTGCTGGGGGTGGGGGGTGCACTAGCCTGACTGTGTATGTGGGTAATAGGGGCCTTGGAATGGCATACTATATAGTGTGCCATTCCCAAAGCCTAATATATACCCCATATATTATAGTGTGCGCCATAACTAGACGCCTAATATATCGCCACGTGTATTTAATGTAGTGTGCCCTGTGCAGACCTCTAAGATACCCTGCATGTATTATACCCCTAATATACCCCACATTGGAAAGCCCCCTTTCAAAATCCTGCCATTGTGTGTAGTTTAGATATGCCATTAAGCCTTGCTTATCCTTAGTAACACGCTAAATCACACCATTGGAGAGGTTGGAGGACAGGACTATCAAACCATGGCCTCAAGCCAAAATGCGGGACATTTACCTGCTCTTCTGGGATTTTACGTGCAATGTCCAAATTTGGAGGGTCTACTGGATAATCCAGGACAGTCGGCAACTGTGCGCTAGATCAACAAGGCAAATGTTTGCATTGGACATGGGGGTGGTATCACGCCAAATTACCCTGCCATTGGCGTAATATGTTCTCAGCGAGTGTCTGGAGAGCCACATTTATAATGTTTCCCATGTCTGAGCAGTTAAGTGCCTGTTCTCTTATCCTTAGTGAAATGGGGCCGCAGGAGCAGCAGGAGAATATTATAGTTTAATGTCAAATATTATAAAGTGTAAAATGTTGTGATTTGTGTTACATTCTATAGCTGTGTTTGTCAGAGTTTTGATGCCATGCCTTGTCCTTGCAGATATTGGCTGCCTGCCTTGTGGCTTTGTCTGCTAGCTCTCACTCAATCTATCACACTCTTTGCCAGGTGTACAGAATTGAATGTTTTAAGCCGTGTGAACTTATCTTTCATTAGTTAAGCCTGAAGTTAATATTGAACTGTCCATCTTTAGGAACCAAAATCTGTTCAAATGAGAAGTTACTTTCTATAACTAAAGTAAACTTTTTATATTTTTCCCAGCACAGGAAGTTGGCAAATGTGTGTGTGTGTGTGTGTATATACACTCTGTAACCAGGAATGATAGCAATTAGACAACATTTGTTTACATTTTCCAGGCTTAAAATCTAAGGTTCTTAGAAGTATACAAAGCTTACTGTTTGTTTCCAAATCTATAGACAGTTTTTGTTTTCTGTTTAATATCATTTACTAAGGAATAGATGCAAATTCTATGTTAGAATTATGTTAAATTAAGGGGAAAATTATAGAACTTTACTAGTTAGATACACACCGATTTCCTAAATTGCAACAAGAACTGTTGCTTGACAAATTCCCCCTATTTACTATCTCCCATAGCACAGGTTATTGTTCTGCTACAGTAATGTTCTGGTCAGTTTATAACTCTGCGTGGGAGAACATTTGTCAGGGAGAGATTTTTTCTTCTTTCCTATATGGCTGTTCAGTTGCAGAAACAAGGACTTTTGCAGTTTGGAATTGAATTGATGTGAAGGTTTAACAACAAAAGACAAAAACGAAAACATGAAAATGAAAACTTTAAAAACAAAAAAATGGGTAGAGATTAGGAAATATAAACAGCTAAAATAAACAAGTCCAGAAAAAGGTTATTGAGTTTTCAAGGGATAGTTTGTTTTTCTTAGAAAAATCCCAACAAATTCATATAATTAAAATTCCTTCTCCATTATTATTTAATTAGATATGGCAAAGGATAATTACTCTGTTTTTTTGTATGTGAGGCCAAGGAGGTATTGAGCATAGTGGTCAAGGTTTCTCTTTGTGGGTTACTCTTAAGATGGCAATGGGCCTGATCCAGAACTACGATTCGAAGCAATTTTACGCGTGGCGGAGACGTAAAATCGCAGTTTAGAACGCACTGTGCATGCGCACTATAGAAAATATGCACATTCACATAGCGTAATTGTGAACGTATGGGACATTCAAGTATGTGTCACGTAAATACTTACGTGTGGGCGTGCCAATTTTACGTGAGACAACAATACGTTCGATTTACGTGAAGTAGGTGGAGGTTTGTATGTAAAGTGTACAGTATGGCCGTGCTAAGCGGCGTACGTTCACGTAGTCTATACGTCCGTTAGCGGACGTACGCTGTTACGTGAGAAAAAGTTAAGGTAGGGTTTGGGAAGCATATCTTGACAAAATACATCCATGCAAGGGGTGTGCCAAGGGGAGTGTAGCGAACTTACGTGCACGAAAATACGCTCCGCGAATAAACGTACGGCACACGTAGTTCTGGATCTACCCCAAAATGTTTATAGTGTATATTAGGAGTGTATATACAGTGGTACTGGAACTAAACATTTATGCTATAGATGCTCTTTATGCTATAGATGGCACTGTATATTAATATGTATATTTAATGTCCACACGCTCTTTTTTTGCTATATTATTATTTATTAATCATTTTTTATACAGCGACATTATATTAAGTAATGCTTTACAATTTTACTGGGTAGTAACAAACAGAGTTGGTGAGTTAAAGGGACCTCACAAGCTTACAAGCTATAGGACATTGAGCTAGACTTAAGTGCTTGAAATGAGTTACTCCTGGGCTAAACCATGTTGATTGCAGGGGAGTCATATTTCATCTGTTGCAAACTGTATTAGAGTTGAGAGGTGATGTTTCCTATCCCAAGTCTAAATAACAGTGTGATAGTAAAGCTGGTCAGTATCTGTGTGCAGTAAGCAATTCAAACATATATCCCTGCATGCAAAGAATACAAGTAACTTGACTTCCCCTGCAATCAACATGGTTTAGCCCAGGAGTAACTAAGTTCAAGCACTTACTTAAGTCTGGATCCAGCCCATTGGGTTTAATATATAATGGGAAATGTTATATATCACACAATCAACCAACCATGTTGTATGGTAAAAGTGCCCTGTGCTGACAGCAATGTTAGCAGCAGAACTGAGCGTAATTTTAGTATGGGATGAGAGAGTGAAAGTGTGCATCAGTCTGTGGCTCGATTATAATAATGCATAGCCAGCTTTACTCTTCCTGCTGGCTGTTACTGTTGCTAATCATCATCAAAACAAAGTGTAATCTATACCACAATGCAGACCATTGGGAACAGTCCAGTGCATACATAAAAGTGACACAGGTAATATTGTAACATGACTTAAGGTATTAATAGAAAACAATAGAGAGCATCTGACAGGTTACCATGAGCAACACCATCAATTTACAGGGGTGTTTTAAGAAGTGATGAGGTGCATGATCTGTATTTGCCACACACACACACACACACACACACACATCCCCTGAGGCAGCAGGTCCCTATAGAAGAAATTTCATGTGGTATCTGTTTAAGTTACACAGATACCGCATGATATTTGTTCTATAGAGACTTGCATACACAGTCAGGCTAGTGCACCCCCCACCCTCAGCTACAGCTGATCCAAAGGGGGTACTTAAGGGCTTAGTGTTCCCTTTTGACTTGTAGCTGGTAGGAGCTGCTGTAGAGAGGGTGCACTGGCTGTCTTCTATCTGATGCTGAAGTCCACCTCAGAGTTTCCTTATTTCTCTGAATAATTATTCCTAATTATCAAAGTAGTAATGAAAGCTCTACATCTTTGGCATAATGCAGAGCTTTCATAACTGTATTACTGCTGTATTTGTCATTAATTATGGAGTCAGAGAGATAGGGCTCCCAGGAGTTGGTGGTACAAGTCCAATAACTGGATAATTTCACACACTACATGATGGACCATATTCAGAGTTTGTATTGAGTTCTGTAAGGTAGGATTCACTGCAGAGGCTATCGCTCGGTAATTGTGATTCACAATTCCACAAGGACTCTTCTCTGCTCTCCTACGTCTGGATTGTGTATCCACCAGCAGGACTCTACCTTAAGTTTCCCGCATGGAAACCCTGCCTTTCTGAATACTGCATCGTACGTAAGGGCTTAGCTAAGCACTTACTGTACAATTTGCTTGCCACAGCCCACCCCCACCCCCTGTGTATCTCCGATGGATGGGGGGTGGTCACACCCCCATGAGGAGGATTCTGATACACTTGGAGCGCAGCAACAGATGGCCCCACTCCATTGCGATATAATGGTACTGCGCAATACCATTTTACTGCAGACTTCAGTAGATAGCGTACGGAAGTCTGCAGTCGATATTAGTTATGAATAAGGTCAGATATCAGGATATATTGTAAGCTTGACTAAATATCAAACAATCAAACCCGATTCATCCTGGGATGATTGACAGGCTTTTGGCAAATCCTTTGTGGCCGCTCACTACAGTGGTAATTTTCCTGAACTCTCAGTAATTATGTGTGTGTCTAGTGTTTGGCTTTAACATAATAGAAAAATGTAAACATGCTTTAAGATACTGTACACATAAGGTTATCCTAAATATTAATCAAGATTGAGCATCAAATAGTATCTAGGACCATTATAATTTGAAAAAATAATAAAATGGGCAGACTGGATCGAGACTTTTATTTACTATCATATTCTGTTTCTATGCCCCCCATATGTTGGAGTTTATGTCTCCTTTATGTTTTTATCATATCTTAGGTGTTACGATAATTGGGCAGATCCAGAACAACGCTTCCAAACGAATTTACGCCTGGTGGACACGTAAATTTTCGATTTTGGATTTACTGTGCATGCGCACGACAGATGATACGCTACGTAACGTAACTCTGAGTGTATGGGCCATTCACGTATCTGCTACGTAAATTCATATGTGGGGGCGTGCCAAATTTACGTTAGCCAAAAGTACGCAGTGTAGGCGGAGGTTTGCATTTTAATTGTACAGTATGGGCGTGCTTAGCTGCGTAAGTCCGCGTTGCCTATACGTACGTGTGCGGGCAAGAGCGTACGCAGTAGCTACTGTTTATTGAACTACGTCCGTCTATGGAAAAGTTAAGGTAGGGTTTGAAGAAATCGGTCAAAGTACATACATTCAAGGGGAGTGCCTAGGGGAGTGTATAGAAGGTACGCACGCGTAAATACGCTACGCTAGTAAACGTATTACAAGCGGAGTTCTGGATCTACCCCAATGTATGTAATATGCAGTATGTGGTATGTCCTTTATCGTTCTGCAATTCTTTATACAATACTTATCACTTTCATTAGTCAGTGGCATACTAATAAGCTTATCTTCTCACAGTGATTCCTAATGGTTCTTTATGAAAGACATTTTTCGAAAGTAGACTTTCTCCAGGTGCTGTCAAACATTTTTTTGTCTAGACTTACATTAAATTTTGAACTTGGCAGATAAAAGAAGATGACCTGGTTTGAAACATTTAACGGTGAGTCAGAATGTGAAGCTAAATATATTGCACAGTAGCTTGTGTTGTTCTATTCTTTGTAACATTACCATAAGTTCTCAGATAACAAACTACAGAAAAAAAGGTAAGAAAATAGTTTTCCATTTGTTATTTGGCAGAGAGCATAATGGTAAGCCCATAGTACAAAAGACATAATACTGTTCTACAGGTTAGCGGTTTCAAGATAATTGCCAATTGCTTAGGGAGTTGAACTGCTCTCAGGTAAATGATTGCAGTAAAATATCAGATGGATTTTGTTTTCTTTCTAACAAATTAATATCTCAGAACATTTCCTTTGCTTTTGTAAGATATTATAGAACACTCTTAGCAAACACTGCACAATACCCAAAACAATATTTATCCTTTTTTTTTTTTTATAGTATTTTGCCTTTGCTTATGGTACATGTGATAGTAATCTTCTGTCTCCATGATAACCCAGCTACCAGCTACTCAATTACAGAAAGCACAGACATTGTATTAGTCTATAAATAACAAAATCTAATTTGCCGTGTTACAAAGCACAACACCACCAAGATAAATGTAAAATGTGTTGCCTGTGCACTATTTCAATCTAAAAACTACGAACCAGAGCATGTAAAAACAAAATAAAAGACCCTGTTACGTCCGTCAGTGAAAGAGGCCAATGCAAGAAGCTATGAAGACGCAAAAGAATAATGCAAATCTAACATTAACAATGTAGTGTACTGAGAGAAAATCACTTATTCCTGTAGATGATAAGTTTAGACCAATAAATGCTTCTGTGATGCTGACAATAGTGGTAAGGGTTAACTTACTCCTTCAGAGTGACAGTGCAAACCTTTGTGTGACTGAGCTTGCCAAGTCACACCTGCACCCATACAAGTTGTAAATTATATGTAGAAATAACCAACATTGGAAAGAAAATAAACAAGGGTTTGTTTTGACCAGATTTCGGAAACCATGGGCTGTATTTTCACCTAAGAAGCCTCTGCTTGTTGGGTGCGGAGTTTTAAGAAATGACCTACTACGTCGTACCAGTTAGGTATGTAGATTGCCTCCATGCAGTCTTTAAAGACCACACGGAGTAGTTCAGTTGGAAAGAGGCGGCCTTTAGCCTCAGGGAGTGTTTAGATAGAAGTGGGAGGGGGAGGGATTTAGATTAGCCGGGGAGGATAGGGGGGAGAGACAATGTCCGCACCTAACTCACTCTTAGGTGTGAATACGGCCCTATGTTATTGCACTTGTATTATGAAATTTTAATGCAATGATTCGAAAAAGGTAATGATTTGTCAACACTAGACTTAGAATTTATCTCCAACCTTTCCCTCCTACAGCAGGAGATTGCTGTTACTTCTATATATGGATCACACCCTTTATGAATAAAGCTTTCACTGATAAATTAATACATCTCAATTATATTACAGATATTGCAGCTACATGAATAAAAATATTAAGTGATACTAGCGTAGCCTAAATGTACATTTAAGTGCAGTTGCACAAGTCAAGTTAATACAGCATATTATTTATTTTTTGGGGAGAATAATATAGTTGCTTTAGTTAAATAGGGATCTTCTTGTCCCTAAAGGCTGTATATTCATAATATCTTCATACCTGTTTAAATAAAGCTGTGTAAAATCTAGGACTCTGGTTTATGTCCTGGATAGAGTAAGCACTTCTAATTATTGTTGACCTGCTGTTGTAGGTTTTTATTATATGTTGACAATAGATCAATGTTAAAAGTGGGGAGGTCACAGCCCGTCTGCAGTTAATGACCAATTTAAAGTAAGAATGTTTATCTTTTTTTGGAGTTAGACTTTTAAAATATATCTCTCTCCTATTACCACAGATAAATATCTAAATATTGGGGTTTTATCCATTAGGGGGTGAAGTTGCAACTGTGGTATATTACGTTATTTGTGTTGGACAGAAAACCATTTACTTCATACCAATGGACAGTGAAAGCAAGGACAAAATCTTACAATTATTGCATACCAGATGGATCTCTTGCTATTAGGCATACTTTAAACATACCAGTGTAATACAAAACATACTATAAATGGGTACAGATACATGACAGTGATACATGATTGCAGCAGATATTATAATATTCTTCAACTAGCTGCATAGCTGAACTTATGAAAGGATTTTTCCCTCATTTGTTGTAGACTGGGCAGTTTAGTCTTTCCACATTGGCAGCATATCTCTATCCTACAACAATGTCCTGAGAAATGTATTTCTGGGTCCAAATTTACTAAGCTGCAGGTTTGGAAAAGTAGAGATCTTGCCCATAGCAACCAAACAGATTTTAGCTGACATTCTCTAGTATGTAAAAAGAAAGTGAGAGCTAGAGTCTGATTGGTTGCTATAGGCAACATCTCCACTTTTCCAAACCCACAGTTTAGTAAATCTGGCCCCTGTTGTACTTAGAAGACTTGTGGCTTCCTATGGCATTTTTTGGGTACAATTTTTTGTGATACTCTGACTTGAACTTGTTTTGTTAGTGTACAAACTTTTGGCATAGTGACATGGCCATTCATTTGTTTTCTGAAAAGGTACTTTGTTTGACCTTTCATAATTTGACAAGTAGCTTGTTCTTGATTGTTGTGCTGTAGCTTGCTTCTGTAGCATGTGTAAAGAAATTGTCTTAGATCTCTAGCTTTCCTACAATACTGTCTGTTTTCTCTGTCTAGCTACCAGTTGCTAAGGCTGCTCTTACGTGTACACTTTCATCTAGACTGAAGGGGAATAATGAAGCATGACATTGACTACTATAATAAAAACAAATAATAAAAAATTGAGCTCATAACGGAGAGTAAATGGCAGCAGGGACAGAATTGCACTTTTTTGGTTACTACAAATTAGGTCTTCTCTTTATGGTATATGGCACCTTTGTGGCTATTTAGTTTATGACAAATAGTAGCATTCACACTATTATTTTTAACTGCAGGAAGTTCACGGATTCGGTGACTTATGAGTTACTGTTAGGATGGTGCTATTAAACAACTTATTTGTGCATCCACTGTGGAAAGTAGCTGTCTACAGTACCCTAAAACTCAAACCTACCTGGAGAAATATCAGCTTAGTATGTAATTATTTTTTCTTTACATTTTTTAACATGCTTATATGACTGCAATCATAGTCAAAACCTTTATCGTTTTTCTTTATAGTTTTTGATGATGTCAAAAGCTATATATACAACAGCTTAATAAAGAGACAACATTTTATTGAAATGCTATATACAATTCAGAGAACCAATTACAGAGCTACACAACAGTGAACTACAGAGTGCACAACAGTGACCAATACACAATACAGGGGACAAAAGACAGGTCTGGCACTCCACATTTCACTTTTGATGCTAATATAATATTGAAATAAAATAATGAACTGAGCTTGAACACGTCTTATAAGTTGTTGTTATAAAGGGGTAGGTAGGAGGAGGAAGGATAAATGGGATTGACAGGGGAATCAGTCATTTTAGTATGTAAAGTGTAGTAGAACCTGTGTGTTTATGGCACTATAGGGAAAACTAGCAATGAAGATACATTCAAAAGAAGAGGTTTGTCAGCAGGGCCATAGTTAGAGGTGTGCAATAGGTTTGGCCACCCAGGGTGCAAAGCTTAAGAGGGAAGCCAGTAAGAATATATTTAAGGTTAAATTGGTTTGGAATACAGCGTAAGGGGATTTTTTCCTTTTGCCCCTGGCGCTAAAATTTCTAGCTACAGCTCTGTTTGCAAGTTCTGGAATTTGCTGCTACATTTTAGGAAGGTCCATATGGGTAGAAAGATTAGATCTTATTTTTATTTAAATAGGCAGACATCTTTTCCATTGAAAGCAAGTGTCAGATTTTGTTTAGTAGTTGTGGGGAGCAGGGCAAGTCAGGGTCCTTCTAATGGTTGGCAGTTAAGAAGCACACTAAATATAGAATTTTTGTGATCAGTCTATCTTGCTTGTCTAGGTCCTTAATAGTTGATCCCAGCAAAAAGGGCTAGGGACCAGTATTCAGAAATTTTATCACAATTCAGCCTTCCTCCCACATCCACATCCACATCCCCATTCTAATGGAGTTAAAACATATTTCCCACAGTTTACTGTTCATACTGAATAAACCCTCTACCAGTTCACTATGAATAAACTTCCCTCCGACTGATAATACTAAGTTAACCCACCCTACCCCTAGTTTATTATAATTAAGGCTAAGTAAACACTTTCCTTAAGTTTACACTAGGCTAACCCCTCTTACCTAGTAAACACTTAATTAACCTCAGTGTAGAAATTACCCACCTCCTGCACTCCTATGTATGTTCTGTCTTATGCACAGCAAATGCTTCTAACTCAGCAGCTCTCTATGTATATTTAGGTGCATAACATAAAGCTGTGTACACATGAGGAGAGTGTGCTGGCCCTGCTTGTGAACTATTCAAAATAGAAGCAGTACACATTGCAGATTCTCTATACACCAGCAGCGTCCAGTTGATGAGTTGTGGCTTAACTGGTGATCCCACTGACATCGGGTTTCACCAATGACTGGCGCATCCCTTGGCCAGATCCCCTAGCGAGTGCAGTCCTTGTCACATGGAAGATTGCATCTGTCCTATTCTGGTATAAGCCTTAATGATGGTATTAATGATGAAAATGTACCTACAATTGGGAGGGATGTCTGCAGGCTTTCTAAGAAAATATGTTTGTCTGTGAATTCACCTGTAATTGTGTTTTTGTTTTTTAAACACCTGTTTTTTATTGCAAATCCTGACTATATTTCTTGCATTTCTGAATCACTCCCTTTGCTGGAATCCTACAGATACCATTTGTGTCCTACTTGTTTGCACTGCTCTAGGTTAAAAAACTATGTTGTTCAATTGGGCAAGTAATAAAAATGAATCTCTGTCCTGCCTTTGGAAAAGTGGAGATGTTGCCCACAGCAACCAATCAGATTCTAGCTCTCACTCTCTTATTACATACTAGAGAATGTCAGCTAGAATTTAAAATTCTAATCAGAGGCCAGAATTACTAAGCTGCGGGTTTGGAAAAGTGGAGATGTTGCCCATAGCAACCAATCAGATTCTAGCTGACACTCTAGTATGTAATAGGAGAGTGAGAGCTAGAATCTCCGCTTTTCCAAACCCGCAGCTTAGTAAATCTGGCCTCTGATCTTTAAGTTTTAAATACATATAAAAATATTTTTAAAAGTTTACATTTGCACTCTAAGTATGACAGAATGATACGAGTAATATTTTATAAAAACCAGAGAAAAGGGCAAAGAGCGCAGATATGGAGATATGTATAAGCACTTATAATTTATTATCATAAAAAACACCAAAAAATAGGATATAAAAACAATAAAGACAATATACCGATAAAATAATCAAATAGGCAGTGGATATAGAATTAGGGTATACACACGTCTGTGTACCACTAAAGCGAATAGACCTGGAATATATCCTATTGTGCAGATAATGCACTAAATGGCCATCTTAGGATTCGGTAATGACCATAATGAAAAGGTGCTTCAGTCTTTTAAATGCTTAGTTGGAGCAGATAGTTCTATAGGAACAAATAGGCATGAAATAGTTCGTAGCCGTGTTCCGTGTGTATAGACCAATATATATCATTCAAATAGCTGAAATGATATATCTGTTTATATTCCGAGAATGGTAAAAGTTATATGGACCAATACTTGTGGGTTGGTGTTTGGACGATATATATGCGGACAATAATATACTTGCATGCCGGAGAATAAAGATGTATTCAGCCGCAAACCTCTAGGTGCTTGATGGAAATGCACGTGGCAGCAGTGTTTGGACGGCCGGTCCGTGGGCTCCGGAGAGAGTGCAAAGACGTCAGATCCGGATCAGCTGGATGTTCTCCTGCCCGCATGCAGTGAGATGCCGTAGGGTCCTAAGCACCAGACCCGGGTTGTGTGCACCGAAATAGTCAATAGTGCTGCAAGTTAGGTGATGGTATTGAGGTCTATTTAAAAGTCCACTGGCCAGTATATGTTAACACTCTGTTTTAATATTTTACACTGAAAAATTAAGAGAATGATGTGAGTAATATTTTACATTGAAAAAAAATCTTGCTTTAAGATGGTTCCAAATATCAAACCCACATTTTATTGTAAAATATTAAAAGTCAGTATGCTAAATTAATAGACCTATGTCTTTTGAATACAATCCCACATTTTAACAGGAGAATGGAAAAGCAATATGATATAAAATAATTAGTACACAGAAGCTGCCATACTTGGCAGTGCACATTGTATCTGTTCTGCTATTACTATCCTTGTAGAAGATTCGGCAGGTAGGTTTTCTGGGCATTATTTATGTTCGTGGTCAGTACAAATGCAGAGATCTTACTAAACTGTTAACAACTTGGGTCAGTGCCCATTACCACTGTCCTCTATAAGGAAATAGAGACTTAAGCAAACAGCAATTAATCTGTGTGCACTTAAAACATAATTGCTATAATACCTGCCAGACAACAAGCTATCTCATTAACTCCAGAGCTCCATTTTCCGGAAAGATTTGGCTCACAGACTTAATATAATAGAAAAGCTGACCTTACACATTGGATTTCGGTACAGTGGTCTGTCACAATGGAAAGTATTAGTGTATGCTCTCTGGCCAAGTTAAAAACTCTTGGAGCCTCTAATCTGTTCTTTACATTCAAGATATGAATTCAACAGCCCATTTCTAATGACCAAAAGAGATCATAAGATACAAAGCTACTTTACAGAGATTTGTTGCTTTTTCTTAAAAGGTGCAAATGTTTAACAGAGAATGGTCCTGATATAATGTGCGGTGATGAACGATGAACGGGAAAATGTGCTCTGTGTTACTGTTATTAATCATACTGTGCTGTAGGCTTAGGCTGTTCATTGCAGAGTGGTTATTGAACAGCAAACTGGCTTCCTTAGAAATCAACTTAAATCCATACAGAAGTTAAAGTTTATTAGACTTAGCTGTAACATGCAATAAAGTTTTAGTATTATAACTTCTTCTAGATTTGGGTATTGAGTGTTCAGTAAAGAGTGAGGCAACTCTGGATGTTTTAGTCAGCAGTCAAAAAATAACTAATCTATCTAATACTATTTGAAATAAAAATCTTGCATTTTCCTCTTGGTAATGAGAAGCTGAAATAGAGATAGGGTTGTGTCTGTTGCAAACACCTTTCCGATTGGTGCATTTCTGTGCTCAAGTGGCATATATAAATCAATTTTGCTTCACAGGATCCATAATATGTCCTCTAGAGTGAATAACAATTCTAGCTTTGTATTTACATACATTTGTATTCTGTGTGTTTGCAAAGCAAACCCTGGTGGAATATGAAGGTGCAGTCTTTTGACTGTGTAGATAAAACTTAAAATACCAGAAGCAATGGAGAGCAGAATGAACTAAAGGCAGGGAGAGGTATGCCAGAACAGTAATGTCATTGAAGTTACTGCTGAGATTCTCAGCGCTGGTGTGGTGCCTGGCTGCAGTCATTAAAATACATTTGCCTGTGTTTGTTTATCCCCAGCACAAATGTTCAAAAACTCACTTTGAAGACTTTCTGAATACTCTATCTAATAAACAAATACCATTTATTTAGTCAAGGGGGAAAACATTCTGCTATAATTGTCATGGTTATCATACCAATGCTTTTTAAAAGTTTAAAACTACACATATTTGAAGATGTAGAAATTTGGCGTAAAAATAATACATGACATATAAAATACTAGCAGTGCTCCCATTATAGATAAAATGTATAATATTGATAATTTAATATACCTGTTGTTAAAAATAAAATTAATCAATAGAACCCCACTGATCAAATAAATAAAAAATAAGTAGCACCCTAATGCAGGGTTGCCTACTTTTCAATCACGGAGGGAAGCATAGATGGTGGGGGCGGGGCTTGATGATGTGATTTATGCAATTTGCACCCTAAAGCCCCACCCACTGACAATAACTGATCATTTAAGGTATATCTAAGGGTGGGGGTAAATTGCATCATCAAGTCCTGGCCTGTCCCTAGCAACACTAGGAAAACTTGAGGTTGTGGTTTACATGAAACTGCGGCGTCAAGCCCAGTGCGGGAGATTTGCAGGCTCTGCCAGGATACCGGTAGAACTGCTCGAATTTCCAGAGTCTCCCGGATATTCCAGGAGAGTCGGCAACTCTGGCCTAAAGTTATTTAGTGCAGCAATCTTAATGTGTGCGTGTGTGTGCGTGTGTGTGTGTGTGTGCAGCCGTCATTAAATGCAGGGCCTGGGACCCGACCCGGGACGTCATTAGTGACGTCACATAGGGCGGGGCGCGGCAGTCATGCTTTAACAGCGGGCCAGTGCGCAGGCAGGAATTTCCCTGCGCATTGGCCAGCTACTGAGAAGGTCTAGCAGCAAGTATCGGCGGTAGCATGCCGCGGATACATTCTGCTACTGAGCTAGGTAAGTATCTGCGGTCCCCCATCAGGTCCTGGACCGGGCCCAGGACAGTAGTCCCGGCTGTCCCCCCCTGATGGTGCCCTGTGTGTGTGTGTGTGTGTGTGTATGTGGGAAAAATTGCAAGAACACCAACTTGGATTGAGTGGAAAATGCTTAGAAACAGATCAAAGAGATTGAAAATATTAGAAAATCAAGTATAAAGTGACATGTAGATTAAATCATGTTGAAATTAAGGGTGTGGGGGGTCATACACACATGCAGGGCTAATACTTTGCTATTGCCTAATGTACATAGATACTGACCAACTTTATTTTTAAACTATTATGTAGACTTGGGCTAGGAAACAGCACCTCTTAACTGTAATTATTTAATAAATAACACATAAATGGTTAATTAAATATTTAGAAAATGTATAAAATAACAAACTGTATGATGAAGGCCGGTAAAATGAAGGGTGGGCTGAAAAAGAGGGTGATAAACAGTGTAAACATATGGGGCCTGATCCAGAACAACGCTTCGGAGCGAATTTACGCGTGGTGGAGACGTAAAATCGCGTATTTGTAAGTACTGCGCATGCGCACCATAGAAAATATTCTCAATAGCTTAGCGTAATTGTGAACGTATGGGCCATTCACGTATGTGTCACGTAAATACTTACGTGTGGGCGTGCCAATTTTACGTGCGTCCAAAATACGTCTGAAATATGTGAAGTAGGCGGGGGGTTGTATTTAAAGTGTTCAGTATGGGCGTGCTTAGCTGCATAAATTCGTCTAGCCCATACGTACGTGTTCGTATGACTGCGGTTACGTTGCAAAAAGTTAAGGTAGGGTTTGGAAAGCATATCTTGACAAAATATGTACATTCAAGGGGTGTGCCGAGGGGAGTGTAACGAATTTACGCGCACGAAAATACGCTACGTGAATAAACGTACGGCAAACATAGTTCTGGATCTACCCCATGGTTGCTGAGGACTGCAATGTGATCAGTATTGAAAACACTAATGACAGGGTTGCTAAGACATTTATCTTACTACCAAAGACTAATATACAAGGTGGTGAATAGATTTTATGAAAGTTCGAGATGATTTGTCACTATGGTGACCGTGGCTTAATAAATGATGATTTATATTACAGATTGGTTTGACCAAAGTCCAAAATATCACATGTATTTAAGCTGCGTTAACATTTTAATAAGATGAGGGGGATGTTTAGTGTGGAAATTCTCGGTAGCATAGGTTAATTAAAGGATAACTTCCTTTAAATTAACTTCCTTTTTGACTAATAATACAGTAGGTTATAACTGCCGTTTTAATTGCAGTAAAATGTAAAAAAAAACAAGCAAAAAAAACAAAAAAACAAATGCAAGATATGACTTTGTGTCTGATACTTGTTATTTGATAAGGATCAGTTTGTTTCAATGCAGATAAAATGAAGTTGCATATACTTAAAAATATTTTTCTAGTAGAGCAAAAGCTTTGCTTATATTAATAAGGGAATTTCAACCTCTAGAGCAGAATTTTCCCTCCGTGAGGATATTATGAAGTAAAAAACTGATGCATGATATAAATTGAAGTATATAGAAAATATATGAGTTAATAACTAAATATCTTTTTAGCTGGCAAAGAAAATACTTTTACATTATTAATAACATACATTTTTATTAATTAAATAACATAACTTGGTTTATATGAAATATTTAAACTGATTGTAAAACTGCCACAGCCGGGCAGTTGTATTCATAGCTGTATTTATCTTCCGATAGTACATGGCCAGAATCACAGCATGGAATATTATTATGAGAACTAGATTCATTCTAAGAAGAAAAAAGTAAGAGATAATTAGAAATGTTTCTGCCCCTGAACCAAGTATTTGCTTTCATGACTATCCCTTGTCCCTGTTTGTGTGCAATAAATATGTAAATCAATACTTATAACATTCTATATTAGTTTGTGATATCAATAGTGTTATGGTGATGTCTTGTGGTTACTGCTGTGTTCTACCATGATGAAACAGCTTTCTGGTAATCATTACATACTGTTTTTTGCACATTTTTCTTCTTTTTCTTTGTATCAATGAAACAGCATGTACATATATTATAAACTGCTGTTAAATTCAAAAGCCATTTATTCTTATTTCTTCTTACTGTACAGTATTTGAGTCAGGTAAAACAAGAAAAGAAAATATAAACAAAAAAGTGATAATGGTAAAAATCTGAACCTGGATAAACCATGTTGCAGTGAATATTGAGTTAGAAAGTGTCTCTTCTGAGTACATATCTGTCTTGGGTGTAATATTTGTGAGTCCCATGTCCCTAACCTAAGGCAAGCAAACACTGTATGAGAGTCTATTACTGCATTGGCGGAAGGCTGTGATTGAGATAGGTCACTTGTCACACAGACAACCATATAGCTGCATCATCAAGTGTGGTGAAAAGATTCCATCATGGATTCTGTGAGTAAAAAAAATCTATGTAAAACCATGATATCTTCTTATTTATCTTAACTGTGTCTTATTTCCATTTTCCCTGAAGCTCTAATTGTGATTCTCCAAGTCCCAGTATGCTCTAATAGGCATTTAAGGTGCTAGGTCTGGCTGATAGCTGTAGTGCACCAACAACAGAATGACCCAGTTCTATTTATGTGAATGGCACTCAGATTAACACAAATTAACCCTTGCTAGAGTTAGAGCAGGGCTGTGTTTTATAGGCCCTATCACAAGCTAGCACTAAAATTGGGGTAACATTACACTATTTCCTTCCAATTATGAGGCTACCAGCACCAGATGGACCTTTCTAGTGCTGATTGCATTATAAGAAGGCTCTACACTGCCTCAAACTGTTATATTTTGGACCGAATTCACAGATCCGGTGTGCGTTAGGTGTTAGGTACGGACAGACCCGCACCTAACTCACCCGTCCTGCCTCCATCCCGTCCCCCTTTTTAGGTACCTTATGGCACGTACAAATGCCTTTGGGCTACCTTAACTATCCGTGCAATGTCTGCATGGACATTGCTGCTCCCCGCCTCCCCCCGCTCTCCCCTGGTAATCTAATACCTCCCCCCTCCCACTCTTACCCAAACCCTCCCCGAGGCGGCATTACACCGCCTCTTTTTACCTAAAATACTCTGTGCTGTCTTTAAAGACCGCACGGAGGCAATCTACATACCAGACTGGTACGTAGATTGCGTAAAGGACCTACTACACATGGGCAGAAGGTCCTTTACTGAAGATATGCGACTGCTTCTTAGGTTTGAATCCAGTCCTTTCTGTATAAAATTATACTATGATATATTGACATATGCTGTAGTGCAGTTTTCCTGGTATCCCGGGAGAGCCAGCAAATCTCCTGCATGAGAGGCTCCCCGGCTCCCCTGCCTCTCATTATATTCGGTACTTGATGATGGGATTTTGGTCATTAAGCCCCGTCCATCCCCTTGAACACTTAGAATTACAATAGTGATGGGCAGGGGGCGAGGCTTAATGCATCAATATTGGTAACACAATAAGATATATAAATGCATTCTATTATTTTAACAATTATAATATGAGCAGCCAAATCCATCATAAAATATTTGCAGATCGAAAGTTTTTCTTAGCCATTCGCAGCCTCAGTTCCATCCTGCACATGCTCAGAGGTGCTTAAGCATCCAATGCATTCTGACATATTCACACTTAATAGCAATAGACTGGATCCAGAATTATAAGAAAGGGAATTTTCTAGTTCTAGGATAAAAAAAAAAAAAAAGCAATATCTGTGTATGCACAACCGCCACTAACTTTGTTTGCTTCTGAATACGCAAGACCCAGATGGTGTTATTGGGCCTGATCCAGACCGACGCTAATGCGCTGTGCTTACTAAAGCTGGGACCGGAGCGTATTTACTAAAATCCCTCCCTCCCTCATTACACTCCTTCCGCCCGCCTACCTACACTAACCTTTGCGTAGTAATGGCGTGGAACGCCCCCTCAGATCCTCGATCGGGCATAGCCGTAGTTACGCCGGCCAACATCTGACCAGCGCATGCGTAGAACGGCTTTTCAGCCAATCTTACGCTTACGCCCGGTGTATTAACGCCGGGCTTCGTAGGTCTGGATCAGGCCCGCTGGCTCGGAACTCCAATGAAACTTCTGACAGAGGGCTGGGTTGAATTTGCATAGTCAGGTCACAGTTTAGGTGTACCCTCTTTCTGCGTGTGACTTCTGTATTTCTAGGAGTTTTCATGTGCTTGAGACAGAACACTTAAAGCAGCCTCTGACTGGTTGGCAGTTGTTAGTTCATGCAAGGAAGAATGATTAAAAAGTGCACTCATGAATGTCTGGAAAGTGCAGCCCAGCGCTAGCAGATTCTTCTGTAACATATGCTCAGGGATATCTGTTGTTAATAAATAAAAGAAACTGTAGAGCAATGCATTTAATTAATAAGTATCTGAAAGATGGGATGAAATTTTAACATTATAAGGAATAGTGGCCCTGATTCACGCTTAAGCCAGAACCCAAATATATGCACTGAATCCGTGGCTGATGATTCACATACACGGACATCAGACTTAGGACTGCACGCATCGGCACAGAACAAGCACACGTGTGGCTAGAAGACTCAATGCAAATGAGCTGCACACAGGCTACTAATGTACAGTATGAGTGTTCCAACAGAGTTAGGACTGATTCACAGGTAGGAATGCCTTGCAGAAAGTAACATATGCACAGGAAAAGGTAAACATAGAAAATGGCGGCAGGTAAGAGCCACATGACCCATACAGTCTACCCAGTTGTTTATTTAAAACTATACTGACCCTAGACCCTATTTACCCTTAATTTAGGTTGATACTTAGGATATCCTTATATTTATCCCAAGCATGTTTAAACTGTTCTACTATGATAGCCTCAACCACCTCAGATGAGAGGCTATTCCACTCATCTATCACTCTTTCAGTGAAGTCATTTTTCTACGTTTTTCTAATTTTGTAAGTTTTAGGTAGCCCTCAACCACTCATAAGTTGGTGAACAGAATTGTTTGCTGTGAGGCAATGCGTCTTCTTTTACTTAGTTCAGGCCAAACTTGCTGCGTGTTTTTAATCAATGGATGTGTATTTTAAATGAAACAAATAAAGACTTGTTTGTTTAATTCTATGCTGATTTTCCATATTGTGCCAGAATTTAACCTTGTAAATGTGTCATTATATGGTTTTAGATTTTGAAGGTTTTTTTAAAAATGTTTTATTAACTTAACTTTAATTTTGTGAACAAACACCACTACATTTATTTATATTTAACAGTACTTGTTGTTTGTGTTGTTTATCTTTTTTTTAATGTTTTCTTTTTTGTGTTATTGTTTTATGAAAGTCTCTATTCTGTATTGTGGATCATTGCATTTCTAACTTCATGCAGTATGTGTTTATGTGTATTGATAAGTATGTCAGGGTTATTCCTATTTCAATCTGTATTTTTTATGGTTACTATTGTTTACATATATCAATGAGAGTACATGCTTTTTTAAGAAAAAAAAAATTCTTTACTTTTCCAAATCCTTATCAGTGCGTTTAGTTAAGTGTCTTTGAATCTAAAGCAATTTTAAGCACCTAAACGCACGACCAATTCACAACTAATAAAATCCGCACGTGCCTAATTATACGCATGAAAGACATACGTCCTTACGTAGCATTCCTGACACAGGGGGAGTGGTTAACCGGGTACTTTACTATCTCTAAATCGGTATTACAGATTTTTCGCATGTATATATTTAGTTAAGTTCGCAATTTAACTCTTAACTGTGACTCAGGTCCATTATGTGCACCATTTTTACTGTAGCATTCTGTATGTGCAGTAAGTTGTAATACTATTTTTTTTATATACTTTTGTTTAATTTAGAATTACTTTAAAGATAAACTATTATTTCTATACCCCAGCCACTGAAAATTAGGCCCTATAAAAGTGCACCATTTGTAGCATTCTGTATGTGCAGTAAGTTGTAATACTATTTTTTTTATATACTTTTGTTTAATTTAGAATTACTTTAAAGATAAGATAAAATTTCTATACCCCAGCCACTGAAAATTAGGCCCTATAAATAAAATGTGAATTTTATAAATAACTTTGCATACAACAATTGCCTAACTCTCAGGCAAGACAGCTTCCTACTTCACGCACTGCAGTCTGTAACCATTACAACCACAGTAATCACTCTTCGGGTTTTGCTAGGTAACTCAGTATTAACTCGGTAGTGGATGTGTTAGGAAAATACATTTCAGTAAAAAGAAGTCTAGATTGTACATGGAGACACTGGCATCTAACAGCTCACAAAATAACCCATTACTGGAACACGAGTTTCTGTACATTTTTATAAAAGCATGTTATTGTATTTCCTACGCTAAGCGAATCCATTAAGTGGTTTTCCATGAGTTCCAGTAAGAGAAAATTTAGCAAACGAGAATCAAGTAAGACGCTGTTGATATACAGTGCAACAAATGGCAAAAAAAGCAATAGCACTTAATAGCTAGACTTAAAAAAGTGTTCATTTTTATGCCATTATAGAAGACTAAGGAGAAAAATTTAGATTTTATTTGAAATTATATATATTTTTCCATGAAAAAATGGCTTTATTTTAATTCACTCTATTTGCGAGAGCATATTAGTGAAGGGGAAAAAAAATAAAACTGTTTAAATTGTGAAAATCAAAGTAACGCTCGGGTGTTTTACTGCAGCATGCGTAATTGGACAAAAAAAACCAAACACATTTGGTAATATAATAATAGAACATTATTTTGCTTTGCAGCTGCTGACTAATGAAGTGAAAAGTATCCTTTAGTTTTAACATTTCCACATATTGATCATGATTATTCAGACAGCAGGCATGTTCCAGCAATGCCCATTTGTATTAAAAGTCAAACTCAGTGGGAAACATGCGTTCATGACTTGTACTTTCCAACTTTATTTTTCTATCTTTTTGCTTGCTAGCAGTTAGTCTTCCTATTGCACTGAAAAGAACACACAAGGTCCATGAACCTAAGCATTGTTGCCTGAGAGGGAGCTGTTCCATGACAGATAGCCTTGCAGAAAAAAACATCCTTGGTGTAAAGCAATGCAAATGCAGTGTGAATTATGCCCAAAGCAAAGGATTGTACATTTCTAAGACGTATAAATAGGCTTTGACTGTAATCTGACAAAATAAGAATCCTTTAGGTAATGATGTTTTAGCTTCACTTAAGCCTAAAATATGTTGGCATTTATGTTTTTGTGATCATAATCTCCTTATGACTTTCTCTCATAATGACTGTGAATAGCTTTTTTGTTCCAACTGTACTAAAATGATGTCCTATAGAGTATATAGCCCTTTTGAGTATATAAGGAGCATCAATATATATATTTTTCTAATAAGCACATAAAGGGCCAAATTTACTAAGCTGCAGGTTTGGAAAAGTGGAGATGTTGCCCATGGTAACCAATAAGATTCTAACTCTCACTTTTATATTATATACTAGAGAATGTCAGCTATGGGCAACATCTCCACTTCTCCAAACCCGCATTTAGTAAATCTGCCCTGAGGTCTTAGCCAGACTTATGCTGTTGATGACATCAGATCCTTGAGGCAAACATTCGGAGGGATCCACCAGAGCTGGCCCACACTATCCAAACATCTGTGCACTTGCATTGAAACCATTCCCATGGATGGACTTCCAACAGTCAGGAACTACCTAAGTTTTCAAATTCAAGTGCATATAATCTCTCAGTACTGAAGTCTGCATGTGTACATATAAAGAGGGTGCACCATTACTGTAAACTGACTGAGAGGGAATGCCCAGAACTTCTGGCGGAAGTGTCCTTGCTCTGGATGGGTCAGAATGTGTTATGATGGTCTGATCCCTGACCCCTACATTAACATTTAGGTCCAGATTTACTAAGTTGTGGGTTTTGAAAGAGTGGAGAGTTTGCCCATAGCAACCAATCAGATTCTAGCTGACATACTCTAGAATGCAATAGTTAAATAAGATCTAGAATCTGATTGGTTGCTATGGGCAAACTCTCCACTCTTTCAAAACCCACAACTTAGTAAATCTGGACCTAAATGTTAATGTAGGGGTCAGGGATCAGACCATCATAACACATTCTGACCCATCCAGAGCAAGGACACTTCCGCCAGAAGTTCTGGGCATTCCCTCTCAGTCAGTTTACAGTAATGGTGCACCCTCTTTATATGTACACATGCAGACTTCAGTACTGAGAGATTATATGCACTTGAATTTGAAAACTTAGGTAGTTCCTGACTGTTGGAAGTCCATCCATGGGAATGGTTTCAATGCAAGTGCACAGATGTTTGGATAGTGTGGGCCAGCTCTGGTGGATCCCTCCGAATGTTTGCCTCAAGGATCTGATGTCATCAACAGCATAAGTCTGGCTAAGACCTCAGGGCAGATTTACTAAATGCGGGTTTGGAGAAGTGGAGATGTTGCCCATAGCTGACATTCTCTAGTATATAATATAAAAGTGAGAGTTAGAATCTTATTGGTTACCATGGGCAACATCTCCACTTTTCCAAACCTGCAGCTTAGTAAATTTGGCCCTTTATGTGCTTATTAGAAAAATATATATATTGATGCTCCTTATATACTCAAAAGGGCTATATACTCTATAGGACATCATTTTAGTACAGTTGGAACAAAAAAGCTATTCACAGTCATTATGAGAGAAAGTCATAAGGAGATTATGATCACAAAAACATAAATGCCAACATATTTTAGGCTTAAGTGAAGCTAAAACATCATTACCTAAAGGATTCTTATTTTGTCAGATTACAGTCAAAGCCTATTTATACGTCTTAGAAATGTACAATCCTTTGCTTTGGGCATAATTCACACTGCATTTGCATTGCTTTACACCAAGGATGTTTTTTTCTGCAAGGCTATCTGTCATGGAACAGCTCCCTCTCAGGCAACAATGCTTAGGTTCATGGACCTTGTGTGTTCTTTTCAGTGCAATAGGAAGACTAACTGCTAGCAAGCAAAAAGATAGAAAAATAAAGTTGGAAAGTACAAGTCATGAACGCATGTTTCCCACTGAGTTTGACTTTTAATACAAATGGGCATTGCTGGAACATGCCTGCTGTCTGAATAATCATGATCAATATGTGGAAATGTTAAAACTAAAGGATACTTTTCACTTCATTAGTCAGCAGCTGCAAAGCAAAATAATGTTCTATTATTATATTACCAAATGTGTTTGGTTTTTTTTGTCCAATTACGCATGCTGCAGTAAAACACCCGAGCGTTACTTTGATTTTCACAATTTAAACAGTTTTATTTTTTTTCCCCTTCACTAATATGCTCTCGCAAATAGAGTGAATTAAAATAAAGCCATTTTTTCATGGAAAAATATATATAATTTCAAATAAAATCTAAATTTTTCTCCTTAGTCTTCTATAATGGCATAAAAATGAACACTTTTTTAAGTCTAGCTATTAAGTGCTATTGCTTTTTTTGCCATTTGTTGCACTGTATATCAACAGCGTCTTACTTGATTCTCGTTTGCTAAATTTTCTCTTACTGGAACTCATGGAAAACCACTTAATGGATTCGCTTAGCGTAGGAAATACAATAACATGCTTTTATAAAAATGTACAGAAACTCGTGTTCCAGTAATGGGTTATTTTGTGAGCTGTTAGATGCCAGTGTCTCCATGTACAATCTAGACTTCTTTTTACTGAAATGTATTTTCCTAACACATCCACTACCGAGTTAATACTGAGTTACCTAGCAAAACCCGAAGAGTGATTACTGTGGTTGTAATGGTTACAGACTGCAGTGCGTGAAGTAGGAAGCTGTCTTGCCTGAGAGTTAGGCAATTGTTGTATGCAAAGTTATTTGCCCAGAGGAGCTCGCACACATACACATAAAAATGTCACCATCAAGGCAAATAAAACAATTTTACACAAGTAATAAAAAATTATATTAACTTCTCCTAAGTTTTTATATTTTTACAAGAGTAAATGTGGTACAGACCAAACTTTTATCACTTATTGAGCCCCATTATGTCAATACTTACATGATCATAGTCCCAAAGAAGACTTAGATACAGTGCACAAGGAGATTCATGTTACATGGTATATACATTCATCAGAAATCCAACACTCCCTGCACTTTTTGTATACTTCCCAGATTTTTGTTTATGGACCAGAGACCATACTACACAGAGTAGATAAAATGAAGGAATTATGTCGAACATTTAACAGTATCTATTCCATATAGAAAGCGAGAATACAATAAATTTGTCATGCCATATGGCTGACTGTTTGGCTACTGTGGACATCATAAATGAGAGACATTACCAGGAGAAAAGGCAACAGACCCTTATTAGTTCATAATCGTTCTCCATTAGCTA
>WWET01000412.1:569685-585793 GCA_011038615.1 Limnodynastes dumerilii
AAATAAGTTGTATATTTAATATATGCTTTGTTTTAAAAAATGTCATGTACCAACATTCAACAACATAGCTGATAATGATGGTGTATTTTAACAACACAAGGAGTGTGACAAGTTGCTGATGCCAAGCATTATTCATCATTAACATTTACCTATATTAATTTTATATTGACCACCTCACAACTGCCAATATGTGTATTGTTATTGCCCGCAAATAGTCTGTGGCAAAACGGCTGACCAGGATTGGAGCAAACACATGGATAGCCATTATAGGCATGCATAAAACAAAATAGCACAGTATAATAGTTTAATACTTGACACCAGTGACTGCCATAGATTTCAACATCCATTTGAGTATCACAAAATACAATATTCTTGTTACCATGAAAGATGGCGCATCCTCGTCACAACTATACATGCAGATAGAAACCTAGTCTCCACTCTACAATTCCCACTGCATCCAAATGACTGTCATACTGTAAATTACAGATTGCATCCTAGCCACCAAAATATATATAGACTTCATCCTAGTAACCACCATACAGTACAAAGTGCATACTAATCACTGCCATAAATTAAATACAGACTGCATCCTAGTGACTGCCATACAATACAGACTGCACCCTAGTCACTGTACAATACACATTTCATCATAATCATAAATGAAATTATATCCTTACACACAATACAAGATCCACTGCTCTCAGCTTGTTAGCAGGTTTCCATCCCTCTTGGAGACCCACAAGATGGAAGTCTGTCAATACAGACAAATAGGATTCATCACAATAGTCAATACACAATACAATGCAATTTTGTGATGAAAAGGAGAATAGCTTAAATGGAAAGGAAATAAACAAATCCGAGTGCAACTCTGATAGTCCTTTTTGTTTTTATACATTTATTAGATTATTTTGGATTTATCTTGTCCATATTTAAAACATATAATTATAAAATAAAAATACCCTGCTCCATAGATACCTACTGCAACATGTGCTGCTAAGTACCATTTTTGTGTAGAAGAGCTTTAGTATCAGCAGTGGTTTAGTAGAATCAAGAGTTGTACTTTAAGGAATTTTAATAGCACATACCTAAACGTGTCCTCCAACCAGGTGTATAGTGGTATTATAATAGTGCTGTGTGTGTGCGAGACATAGATTATTGGTAGCAGTGACAGTTTAATACAATAGTAACGTTGTTGTTTTTTATCCAAAACACAAGAGAGACAATATTTTCCTGAAATGGCAATTTGTATCACTTTTAGATCTGTGGCTTGATTCAACCTGGTCATTCAGTTCTGTCAGTCATTTAAATCCAAAATACACTTGATATATATGCCAACCACTGTCTTTTGATGTGTTAAGCCATATCCCCCTAAATACAACTCTATACTGCATAATAAACTTTTCAAGTAGGCCTTACTCCTGTTGATGTTAATAAAATGTTGAATATTTATGCAGTAAATATTTATTTTGAACACTTTTGTTACCAATTATGTCTTCATAATGATCATATTTTTGTTCCTTTTTCTACTTATCGTACCTATATACTATTAAATAAAAAATATACATTTTAATGATAATTGTTACATTAAGGGCTATTTTACAGTGGTGTGCATGCAACATTTTGACAGCTAAAGCTTCTTAGCACTTCTTATATGACAGGCTCAAAATCATGAAAGTTTTCCTGACGCAGCCATCAACCCCCCACTTCCCCCCCAAAAAAAACCTATGTGACACTGTTCATATTCTGAAGTAACAGATTTTTATCACCACTTTTAAATCTAACACAGGTACCTGAACTCCATGCATAGCTTTAATCTCTAACATGTGTCAACCTGTCTATCTGAATAAGTAAAATCCAATTAAAATGAAACCTTTATTATTCTATGCTTTACTTTTGGGTTTATAGTCACACAGAAGTTCAATGGTTTCATCAGGGTTACAATATGAGGCAATGATGATAAGTCCTCCTAATGGTTTAAGGAGGACTATATAATTAGCTTCCTTAAAAGCTAAAGAAGCCACATAAACCCTGTATTTGGGCCCACTTTTTGAGATGGTATTTATATAGCACATGAGCTGCTAAAATAATTGATAATCTGCTTCATCTAAACAGGCTTGCAAAGAAGAATGATTTCCTATATTAGATAATATTAATAAAAAACAATTACTCAGAATGCATGTAAAGTTTTCCTTTATGCTTCACTAATGAATTCATTCTAAAGAACATCAAGGCCACTAGCTACAGAGAGTTCGCCAAATGAAATAAGGCCTTTGCAGTGGGACAGTGGTGTCAATTATGAATTAATTAGCTAGTTACTAAATGATTTTGCAATTGATGAGCATGCGGTGCATTGAACTCATTTGGTGAATTAGGAACTCCTTCTGAGCCTTTTAATTATATGGTGTAATTCATCCTTATTAATTTTAAAGGTGAGAAGCACTACGGAGCCAAGATCAGTAATGTGCTTATTGAGATTTCCTTCCTACGTGTTTGATATACATCATAGAGGGCTCATAAATCATCTACCTTAATCAGCAGTAGAACTATACTTTATTTTCACAGAAGGCATATTATAGGTACTGGCAGGGTTTTTATTAATTTATCTAAAAAAAATGGGTTATTATGAGCCCTTATTCACTGTTTTTGCTAATAAAGAGTTGGGGATTAGTATCATTTTTAAATAATGAGGTGATATAACCTTTAATGTCCATTTTATATAACATCTGTTTGTGGACAGATAGAGATAGCCATTATTCTACTTTACCTTCTCTCTTGTATTTGTTAAACATCTTCAAAATCATTTTGATGTTTACAAAGTGTAAAATTTTACTTGTAATCATGCCAGAAGCTCTTAACTCATGAGGCATCATGCCATATAGTAATGTTAATGTTACAAAACGCAATACTTACAGGGTCAAGCTCTGTTACTATCCATTTAGCTGCGCTGGCCCTGATCCTCCATTACGGCCTGTTCAGACCACCATGTTTCCTGACCTGTGCCTGTTCAGAGTTCCACAGCAAGTGTTACCATGCTCATGGTCATCGCCATGTTGCTTGCAATCAGCTGACTGCTGTGATCCAATCTTCTGCTAGTACTCAGCAAACGTTTTCCAGCCACCAATTACCGGTAGCTCCCTGCGTCCCTATGTAAATCAACGTGCAACGTGTACCTTTAGTATATTAGGTCCTGATTCAGATTAAAGAGGGAGCTTGAAAATAAGAGAGGGGAGTTACACCTGGCCAAATCCATGTTGATTTCAGGGGAAGTCAAGTTAATTGTATTCTTTGCATGCAGAAATTTATGTTTAAATTGCTTACTGCACACAGCTACTGACCAGCATTACTTTTACGCTGTTATTTAGACTTGAGGTAAGAAACATCACCTCTCAATTCTAATACTGTTTGCAACAGATGTAATATGACTCCCCTGCAATCAACATGGTTTAGCCCAGGAGTAACTTTTCTCTCTTATTTTCAAGCTCTTTAAGTCTGAATCAGGCCCTCAGTTCCTAGTTCCAATTTTCCTAGTGAATGCTCTGCTTCCTTGGTCAGCCCAGATGTTCAGCATGATCCCTGGTCCCATGCAGCTCCGAATCCCTAACTAAAACCCTAGTCATATCCAATTTTTAATTTATTTCAAATGTAAATATACGGCGATTGCATAATCGCCTGCAAAGTCCCGGGAGCTTAAAACCGATTATTGTAAGTATACCCCCCCTCCACACACACACACACACACACACAGCTAAATTTACTAAAATTGAGTTTGTAAACTCGCTAGAGTTTACAAGTAATTACCGGCAATTTTTAAATCATTGTTATTTTTAATCTCGCCGAAGTTTAAATCGCGATGGGGTTTTTTTTTCCATATAATCTAATAAATAATTGCCCATGTTTCTATAATAGGATCAATCATGGCCCCTGTTCCTATAATAGGATCAATCATGGCCCCTGTTCCTATAACAGAATCAGTCATGGCCCCTGTTCCTATAATAAGATCAATCATAGCCCCCGTTTCTATAATAGGATCAATCATGGCCTTGTTCCTATAATAGGATCAATCATGGCCCCTGTTCCTATAACAGAATCAAACATGCCCCTGTTCCTATAATAAAATCAATCCTGTCCTTTGCTGCTGTGCATCCCCCCTTGAGGGGGTTCCAGTAAGTTAAAATTTCTAAGACTCTGCAATATATAAACATGCACAATAAACATGGAAGAAATTAGGTAATCTTTAAGGCAGTACATTATTTGTCAGGATAAGAATATTATACTATAGGGCAGCGGTAGCCAGTGGAGTGACTGATGGATGGGTCAGCATAGTATAATGATGTGTGTTGTAGAATTAAGATGCTAAGCCTTATTATAGCAGCAAGCATAGGTGTGTTGCATTTTTGGATTTAAAAAAAACAAGCAAAACAAAAAACTAAATAAAACCAAACCAATTTTTCTGCTGTAACTGAGAGAAAGGAGTGAAAGAGCAATTTCAAAATGTCCCTGCTAGTAATAAAACAGCTGTCTGAAATATTATACATAAAAACTTTGCAGTCGAAAGTTTTTAATCATTTGTATGACAGGTGCAGGAGAAATAACATGGAGTTCTGTGATGCCCTTTTCTCCTCAGCTGCTCATCCTCTAACCCCCAATACTTGCAGCTTTTCAGCAGACAATCTCAGAATAAAATCTTTATCTGTGACCCACAAAATCCATTCATTTCAATATAACAACACATGGAAGAAAAAAAATACTGGATGAGGAAACATCAGAAAATTGTCACTTGGTCATGGCCAACTAAAAACATTTAGACATTCATTCAAATGCATGCACCTGTATTCAAAAGGATATTGGTCCGGATTCGCAGTTACGTAGTTTTCGTCTTGCGTACGTTGTTTTAAGAATTGAGCTACTGCGCATGCGTAGTAGCTTATTTATGCAATCTACGTACAGAAATGGTACGTAGATAGCGTAAATAATCTGCTACGCATGCGTGATAGCTCAATTCTTAAAACAACGTACGCAAGACGAAAACTACGTAACTGCGAATCCGGACCAATGTTATTTTGCAATGCAGATTTATGCTAGAGAATACTTACTCTAGGGTAAGAATCCTTTTTGAAATGTGGAGCAATTATATGTCTATCATAGTAACTCTAAGAACAAAGGGCCAGATTCAGAAAGTCTCCAGGCTTCCGCACGCTGATTGGCTATCTGGCTGTGTACATGCGCATGGCAGGTTCCGCAACAGATCTCCAGGCATATGGAACTTAGTTCTGCACGTCTGAAGATCTGTCTGCCATGGCGGCACATTCCCTTCCCCCCGCCCAAACTCTGTAAGATGGCATTACAATTTTACAATGAGGGCAGGGTGACTAAAGGCCGCCCTATAGCAGCGCAACTGACCTAAAGTCCGCACGAGAGAGGGGAGTGACAGGGGAGTTCACTTCCCTCTTCCATGCAGTCTGTGTGACCTCTATATGTGTGTTAAACATACAAAGGTCTGAATCCAGCCCAAAGACTTGATGATCTGTTCTGTGTGTATGACAGCGTCACCAAATATTACTAATTATTTACATATCGTAAGCTCTCTGCTTTCTGAAAACCTTATTTTTAAGCAGTTGTAAATGTTTTTTATTTACATTTTTTTTATTGTAAGCCTCATTGTAATAAAGCCAGAGGCTACAAGCTATGAAATGTAATAGGATAACCATGAAGAATATATATTACCCTATTCATTTGCTTCTAAATGCTTTGCTATGGTAATATGAGGGTCAAGGAGAAGCAAGTTGCATCTTTTTGTCTGCCTCAGTGATTTATGTAAAAAGATTACCTTGGCTAATTAGTGCCTTTCTAGAACTCCCAGAATGGAATAAAAGTGGATGATTGAAGAAAATATCATTGTAATGTTAGTCAATAAATAAACCTCTCTTATTGTCCTATACATATGGGGCCAAATGCAGAGCTACATCCGTTAGCGTATTTACAGGTACTGCGCATATGTTACGACACATAACTCTGAACATATGTACCATCCTAATATCAAGAGCGTATCTACGAACGAAGAGGCGGGCCAGCCATCCGACACCCGTAATTATGCTTTGGAGGCAGGGGAGGCATATGGAAAGCATAAAACGGCAAAAGTACAAGCAACCGAGGGGAGTGCCTAGGGGAGTGCATCGTAATTATGATACGTTGAAGCGTAAAGAGAACATAGGTCTGGATCCGGCCCATGGTCTGTTTTTTCTGTCCGGTTATGCATTTGGACACCCCTGCACTGATTGGGATGAAACCAGCCTGAGATGGTCTAGTTGGATCCTGCCCATTTATTAGGAGGGTTAGTGTCCCCGTCGGCCATCCTATTGGTGTACACCGGGCAAAACATTGACCCGGGGAGTCTGTTTTGAGCATTCCACTAGGTGGATTTAGCAGTTGGCAGTGGCAGTTAGCAGTGGTGAGTATGGCACTATCCACCTGTTATCAATCATATCCCGATTTGCAAACTGCAAATGGGGCAGGGATTACAGAATAAAGGGGGTGGTTTGAAAAATAAGAGTAGTTGTGGACGGAGTTTGGTCGAAACTTCACAGATGGGTAACATTGGTTCCCGTACAACTATGGCGTTGGAGTCCCAGTCAAACTTCCCGTTGGTATACGCTGTGCAGAACTTTACACAGGGAGTCTGTAATGGGCATACCACTGGATGGATTTGGATGGCATCACATCTAGTATGGTTCTAACTGCATTTACTTTTGGTAATATGCCAAAAGGGTAAATCTGTTTCTACTAGTTGGCACATATAAAGATTAAAAAGTGGTACTTTACTTGTCTCTCTTTGGTCTCAGTTGTGATATTGCCCAAAGTAGGTGGAGTTACTTGGAAACTTCCTTTACACAAAATCTGAACTGTAGTACTGATATCAATGCTGCAATGTATGCTGTGTAATATTTCCTTATACATTTGTCTTGCACTTCTCCCTATCATATTTCTCTTTAGTACTGGAGTTGTAGCTAGACATTTTAGCACCAGGGGGAAAAAAGAAAAATGTCACCACATGACCCTGAATTCCAAATCAATTTAACCTTAAATATTAACTTAGTGGAGCCCCACTTAAATTTTGGCAACCACCCCTATCACACACCCCTAGTTTTTATTTTACATCGATATTGCTATTAACGGCTCATTTTATATACTTTTTTTTAGTTTTCTGGATTTGGAACTTTGTGTTGTCACTATGTTAAACTTAAATAATTAGCCATAACAAGCTGTCACTATGCAAAGCCATCAGTTATATGATTCCACTTAGGCATATAACTAGTAGACAGAATGTATGTGTTGGACTCAAAACTATAAAGAAGTTCTATTTTATGTGCACGGCAGCTCAGATAACCCACAGCTGTCATTACTATCTCTTCGTCTTATATTGTTTGTATTCCCACAATAACAATATTCAGCTGAAGCTAACTTTGCTCAAGTAATGTGTTTGCAAGCAGTGTTCTATTTGTTTACAAAAAAGAATATAAAATAATTAACTTTGTACGATATATAACTAGAGTCTTTTTGTCACATTTCCATTTATACTTCAGGCACTTGGTTAATCCATTTGTTACATTAAAACAAACATTGTTTTGTTGAACAAGAGCAAATTTGTTAAAATGCATCTGAATTAAATTTTTCTCCCACCATAGAAAATGTGTGCTTTTGAGAAACACATTCATTTAAAACAGCTTTGGCAAGATGAAAAAATACTTTTCCAACATGTATTGTGAAAATTCCTGGGGTTCTCTTGTTAGAACCCAAGTATAAGGATATTTCTTGTGTATTTTGTGTGTATATACACCCCCGATAAAGTCATCCTACAAAACACGTATGGGGTGGAGATTAGTGCATTACTACTGCACTTCATGCAGCACTGTTTGGACTCTCTGGAAACAGGTGTGTAACCTCACCGGGACCCTGGAACATTGGGGCTGATTCAGAGATGCGATTGCGAAAAGATCGCAAATATACGCACCTTAGCTAAGATCTTAGCAGGTTCCAGCCCCCTGCAAAACCAGACACTCCCCTTGCAAACAGCGGTGGATCTTAAACTTAGACCACCATTGAATTGCCTTAACTATACGATGTCATTTGGGATCTTAACTGACGTGGGAGCGTTCATTTAAGATCCTAAGTGTCAGCCCGCGCCCACTTTCCCTCATTTCCCTGCCTCCCCCCGCCCATTTCCATGCAAATCCTTAAGATCTTAAAGATTCGCGGCACTTAAGATCTTAAGTGCTTGCGTGCGATTCAAACCTACGCTCTTAGCGAACTTACGCTCCTAACCGCTACGCTAACGGCGTTGCACTATTACTACGCATGCACAGTTTTGCAAATTTTCTTGGATCTTAAATATACGCTCCTAAGTGCCGTGGAAATCGCATCTCTGAATCAGCCCCATAATGTCTATCACAGAATTCGGATTTCAGAAATTGGGGCGATTCATTGCCCAGCAGCTAGTATGTGATATTGTCACATTAAAGAGTGTTAAGGAATGTCATTGTGACAATACTTGACACTACCTCATCCTATGTGACATTACCAGACTCAAACCAGTGACCCATCCATACTAACAGTGCTTCTTACAGAATATAACACTATAGGTTGGTCTTGCTTTAAAAACACAGCTCTGGTACCAGGGAACTTGCAGTTAAATCAAATAAAAGCATCATTTTTGTGAATCTAAACTCCAAAGAAACAGTGGGAACAAGTCATTCAAGTGATAGATATATGTAAATATCAATCCTTTTCATGTGATAAAATAAGACCGTCCCAAAGTTTCACCCTGACACGAATGATTGGCTTCCTATCATGCGGCACACTTTGTGCTGAAAGACAGTTTTGTACTGTATGTTTTGATGTTGAATATATATATATAATAAGAATAATCAACCCCAAAGAAGATATAGTGGTATAAATTCTAAACCACAAAATGTAGATTAATATGGCTCCTTATGTTCAATGATTTGCAGATCGTTCCAATTCAGGAACTTTTCGGGCTGGCCACCGGAAGTTACTGAATTGGAACAATCTGCAATTCATTGGACATAAGGAGCCATATTAATTAAAGTGTTCAATGTCCTCTATGCTACAGAATTTGCAACTTTTGTTACAGCTATTTTGAACTCTATGTCCTATTGTCTCCATTTTCAATACAACCTCTCTATGCACTGGATTTGGACATAGTACTTATATCGGCAGTGGTGCTATTTAGTGTCTATTCATTTATAAATGTGCACTTTATCAATAGTTTATATTTTTATTGATTATTGAAGATTAAAATTATTGTTTTTATAATAGACCAGTATATTGCTATTTCTTTAGTCCTTGCAGGACGGTTTTTTATATATTAATTTATCATCTAACAGCGCTGCATATATTTTGTTTCTTTGGTTTTTTTGGGGAGGAGGAAGTCCTTGTTTGACAGCTGCATTTTTGATAAGTGGGTAAAGCTCAAGTGTTTTTTTTACACTTGAATGGCTATTCTTTTAAAGTTGTGTTGTGTAAATGTTTTACCAATTTAAGACATAAAATTGTTGGCTACACAGTTTTACTGCAGTCTTGGTAACATCTGGAAGGTCATAATTAGCTGTATTCAAATAATGCAGATTAAATGAAAAATTTGGTAGCTATTAGTCTCTTTTACTAGCCTATATTGTGTAGTGTAGTGGCTGGTTGAGGATTTTTTACTTGAAGTTCTAAGTTATGTGTAGTTTTCCTGCAAGTGACTGAAAATTACCTTCATGTTTCTGTTACATTTAAACTTGGAGACAGCAAAGCATAGTCTACATTCTTTGCATAACTTACATTTATCTCACATATGTAATATATCTCTGTCTCCCTCTTGTGACTGATAAAAGTATTACAGAGAAATGTATGCTTATGATGATAAACTTTCCCAGCAAATATAATTCTCTGTAGCACAATAATGCAGGGATTTAATACATTTTTCCTGTTTTAAATGTAAGTTTAACCAAGGCTACAATGAGAAACAGTGGATATTGCCTAGAAATTCAGAGAAAACATGCTTTATGATCTGCTTATTGTTTGATAGTGAAAGACATAAGTAGTCAAGGAATGTTTGAACCGCTGATGGCTATTTAACCCCATTTTTTATTAGGATGAGTGAAAATCTTTAGCTTTCTAGTTTTAATAGGTATTGTATGAGAGTGCGGTGCTGCTCTTTTGCTATATTCACCTTCATGGTCTTGTGGTGTGATTTCTTCTCTGCTAGAACACACTGCATGATTGGAAGTGCCGGTGGCTACTTCAGCAAATAAGCACAATCACAGAAACTAGCACCTCAGATTTCCAATACATACTTCTCCAAATCCCTTTAAGCAAATTCCTACTCTATAACACAAATTTCAAAGTGTAGCTGAAAGTTATTTTAGGTTAACTGGTGACATCCTTCCTGTTTTTTTCAGAGAAAGACTGTTTAAAAGGTACACAATATAATATGGAGTATCTTGTATATTGCACAAAAAAATGTATAAAATATTATAACACACATATTCTATAAAAAAAAAAAAAGTCGAAACCTTCAAAAACATGGCAATTGAATGAAAACAACATACTTGCCAAAACAAATGCCAGTTGCATTTACCTCCATGTTAGTTGCATGCACACAACAAATCAATTATCAAACTGATAAACCACACCAATCCTACCATCGCTCAAATGGTCACTATTTTTCCTATACAAATGAGCTGACTGATGTCTACTAAAAGGATGGTCAATTATCACAACTCCTCTGAGAACCAAGAGCCTTAAAACAGCCCTATTCACCTGTCTACGGACCTTGTCTATCACCACACCATTTTTTGAGCACCTCTCAAAACCGTTGTGGAATGATGTTTAACCACACCAAATGTAATGCAGGCTAGTTTGGTATAAAAAATTCAAGTACAGCAGTATAATCTTGTACAACTTGTTACATCTCTGCACAAGTAATTTCCTCCTAAATTAATCACCCTGACAAAACAATCACATAATTCCCACAATATTCTGCATCAACCAAATCTTTGAATACATTAGTTATCAATTAGACCTATAAGGCATAAAAAATAAAGAAAAAGAGAAAGGAAAAAAATATGAAAATGACAGGATATAGCACAAGTTATATATTGGAAAAAGAAGCAATGCAGGGATTCAGTTCGAGATAACAACCAATCACAAACCTCTAACATGTAATTAATTAATTTATGGATCTTAATAAGGATATCCGTACGTTAGGCTACTTATACAACCCTCTTGCTTCCGTAAGCCTAACAGTAACATCTGCACATGAGCATGCCAGATGTTACAATGGGGATCTCCTAGCGTACTGAATACAATTCCATACAATAGGAGATCCTAATGACAGGATGGGCTATCCCCTTCTATCCCCCTCACCTAAACTATCCAAGGTGGGCAGGGGGAAATATTTAAATCTTACAGTAAGGGCTGGATATGGAGGGGTTTCAGACTTCCATGGGGATCAGTGGTTCATATGACCACCAATCTGCACAGGGACTTAAGGCAGGTCTACGCCCACGTAACTGCTGTAAAGTCCACATGTGACAGGGGAGTGCCGGGGGTGGGTCACCACTGAGAACGGCCCTTTTTAAAAAACAGAACTGCTTAGATACTTCCTGCTCTGCCGCAGACAGATAAGTGCCTATCCCTATTTCCCCAACCCTTATGATAATTCTTACCCTAACCCTCCCTTACCCGCAGCCTAACCCTCCATTCTCCACAGTCTGACCTAAAGACTCCATTCCCCGCAGCCTGACCCTAAGACTCCCTTCCCGACAGCCTAACCCTAAGTCAACCCTTAGGGGTTGAAACTGGGTGTTCGCATCGGCGAACAGAACTCAGGAGTGTCATGGGGTGCACTTCCCTCTTCAGTGCAGCCTTTCAGACCTGTGCGTATGAAAGATGCATGGTGGTCTGGATCCTTTCCATGGTGAGGAAACACAGAATAGAGCCCTCCATGTGTCCTGTGAACCAGGCAAGCAATAAAAATGCAGAGCCCCAAAAAGTAATAGATGATGACCAAAAAGCTGCATTATAGGGGCTCATACAACACAGTATATGAGTCTATTACAATATTTAAAGTCTAGCTCTTTGTGCTCATTCACATGTACAAACCAAACAAACACTTGCGAAGGTCATCAACATATAAATTAATTACCAAATCGAACAGAACAGACAGCAGGCAGCATAGTCCTTGGTAACGTTATCCACCTCCCTCTACCACTAATCAGTCTTTCCATAACACAGTCTACAAACAATGGGTTGGATCCAGACTTAAGTAAGTGCTTGAAATGAGTTACTCCTGGGCTAAACCATGTTGATTGCAGGGGAATCATATTTCATCAGTTGCAAACAGTATTAGAGTTGAGAGGTGGTGTTTCCTATCCCAAGTCTAAATAACAGTGTGATAGTAAAGCTGGTCAGTATCTGTGTGCAGTAAGCAATTCAAAGATATATCCCTGAATGCAAAGAATACAATTAACTTGACTCCCCCTGCAATCAATATGGTTTAGCCCAGGAGTAACTCATTTCAAGCACTTACTGGATCCAGCCCAATGCTATTTCCATAAATTTGCCAAAAAATGCAGCAAATGCAAATGAAAAAATGCAGAAAGAGCAATACCTCATATTTATAAAAAAAAAAAAAAGAGTAATGGAATGTCTTGATTAACTTGGTAACAGTAATCAGCCAATGAGCATAAGGCAATACAGGCCATGTTCTAAACCAACCTTTTAGTGCTTTGCAGATAAGAAATTCCTTCGTCACATCTGGAAAGCCTGCATGCTGCAGAAAGACAAAATTCCCACCAAAGCCGTTACTGTTACTGTCTTAATCTTACCTAACATATATTCACACTTCTGATAGTTAGGAGCATACCCGCTCATACAAACAAAAGCATGCCAGTTAGTCCAAGCTGCCTGGTAATGATGCAAGGCAGAGAGGGCTAACAAACAGATTGCCAAATCCTTCATGCCAACTCAGCCATCTGCCAAACATGAGAAAGACAAGGCATATATTCTGCATCAGCAAGTAGAGCTCTCTGAATTTGTGACATTAAAACCTGAATAGCGCAGCAGCCAAGCCATTATCTAAACCATTGACATGACTTCCACAGAATATAATGTTTTATTATTTATTATTTATTACTAATGCTTATATCTAGTGCCACAAATTTTCTGCAGCAATTTACAGAGAACATTAGACACTTACACCGGTCACTGCCCCTATTGGAGCTACATACTAAGGTCCCTAACACTTGCACTAGGGTAAATTTAGCCAGCATGTGGGAGGAAACTGGAGCACCCAGAGGAAACCCACGTAAAAACAGGGAGAACATACAAACTCCACACAGATATGGCCTAATCTGGGAATCAAACTCATGACCTCAGTGCTGTGCGGCACAAGTGATACTTACTGAGTATTACTCACTGTTATATTTACTACCAAGCAATGTAATGCTAAACATATCAAAAACAAACTTGCAATACAGCTGGGGACACTGGATACACACAAAATACTTACCTAAAGTGTTAGGTAAGATGGAAATATGTTATTAAATTAGAATCTGCTAGCTCCTAGGAGACTATGAACAACAAAGAAACTGAATCTAAAGGAAGCTTACTAAGATCATAAAGATTATTACTATAAAGGAACAGTGTAAATAAATAATGAGATATGACATCACAAAATAAAAATTATATATAATATATATGTGCTGGAATACAACATCACTACGTGATTTATGTTCTAATGCATTAAATATATTTAATACTTTAAAAACTTTATTGAAAACTTTGATATTTCTTCAGTGCTCTGCAATTCATCATATGGAACAAAATGGTAAATCTCCAGAGTACATTAAGTAAAAAGTATGAACATTCCTACTGAGCTCAGAAGTGGGAAGTAGGTAGCACCCTGACTGCGTGACAGTCTCCTGCGGTGTTTAAGAATATCCCTGCCCAACATGACAGTGCAAATCGCACCAAAATGTGTTCATGGAATTTGACAGTTGAGGGCATTTGAAAAAAAAAAAAAAAAAAAAAAAAAAATTTATAAAAGAATAAGTTTATCATTGACAGTAACATGAATCACGAAAAGCATTACAGGGGCATTTATGAAAGTTTTACATATACATAAAACTTTCCTATGCACATACATACATACATGCATACATACATACATGCATACATGCATACATACATGCATACATACAAGGTTTTACTGTATCCACGTAACTAGTGCATTCTCATAAATTGAACCAAAACAGAAGCAGTAGTGACTTTAACGCCTTGTGGTGATGGAAATACAATAGGTGAAATAGCTAGGGGAAAGATGTCCTATAAAAATAGAAATAGAAAAAAATCCTCTGATGTGCACGGGGTGGAGAGCAAATTGCTTTTGTTTGTAAACGATAATACTCCTTACACTTCAGCAGCCTTCTCTGCCTTCTTTCTTTGGAATTATGAACTGTTGTGGGTGTCTCTCTGGCTATAAAAGTAATATCAGGAAATCAGAGGCCTTGCTACTTAACTGTCTCCCCAGAGAAAGGGAATATATAACACTGCACTTTAGATGGCAAACAAGGAAAATAAAATACTTGAGGGTTTAAATAACATAGGGTTGGATCCTGAACTAAGATGGTCACCCGACTTAGGCGAGCTACTATCATATGGATCCGACGTTGCAGCAGACAAATCATTACCTGTCCCTGGGGCCACGCTGTCTTTTTTTCAGCAGTCGAAAAAGTGACTGCTGCCGCCACTGCACTGCTGGAATACAATGTGTCAAAATTCGACAAATCGTACCGCTGAACCACTCCTGGCGATGCCTCCCACCCCTCTGTTTGCTTTGAGATAATGATAATTATAAGATAACTTAAACTTTCCTGCAGAGCTATCTTACGTGTTTGCTCTAAAATGGCCTCTGGCATTTGTTTTGCAAATTATCTTTTGGCTGGGGGGTCCCTGCTCTTTATAGGGGAGATGTGGGTCAATTATCCAATCTCTCAATCAATTTCCTTGAATATCTGTAAAGGAAGCACTTCTTCAACCCTCACATCACTATAAACCTAACCACAACATTAGCTACTTTTGAGTATTTGTGTCTTTGATCTCTTCTTTGTATGGGTTCATAGGCGTATTTACAATGGGTGCAGGGTGTGCAGTGCACATGGGCCCCTCAGAACAGGGGGCCCTGTGGCATTAATTTTGCACCCAGGGTGGCAGGGGAAGGGGGGGCCATTCGGCATCTATTTCTTCACTCTAAGATCTTCCGGAGGGAAGAAATAGATGCCGGAACGGGCTCCCCCTTCCCCTGCGATGAGACTGTCCCAATTCATGGGCCAAAAAAGGGGCGGAACTTAAAGCACAGTTAGGCCCTGCCAATTTTGAGGTCTGCAAATCGGGAAAGTCCCGTAACGCAAGTTGCGTAGGATTTAGGCACGGAAGTCTATTAGGCACGGATTTCTAAATCATACTTAGTGACATACGTACGGGGGGCATTGTTGTCTTCCTTACGTGCGAAGTTAGGTAAAAGTGGGTAGGGGGAGGCATTTAAATGGCCTTTGAGGGCACGTTTAGTTATGTACGCACGTACCTAAGCAACTAAGGCACATAAATACGTCCGTTTAGTTAAGGGTGGAGTCGAAAGTCATGCGAGGGGAGTGTCATAGGTGTTATATTGCGTACTTATTACACACATGTCTGTGAATCCGGTCCTATATCACCAATTATAAAAGAAAATGCACACAAGCTTTACTTAACCCTTGACAAACTAACTAGAATGTATCCTACTGCATCTCCCATGTGCTTGCGGGAATGTGGTATCAAGGCACATCATGCATATTTGGTGGATGTGCTCAAATATATTTGCTTTCTGGGATCAGGTCTACTCTTCTCCCTCCCTCAATCCAGGTGGCTAAGGACCCCTTGATATTCTTTTTTCTGGCAACCTCCAATAACCTTGTTAAGCCCTCAGAGAAACTTGCAACCCATATGCTATCAAATGGAAGATATTTGATAGCTAAATACTGAAAACAACAGTATCCCCCTAGCATTC
>WWET01000412.1:591921-612046 GCA_011038615.1 Limnodynastes dumerilii
ATAAAAGACTGGTTAAATAACTCGCAGAATTTTACTAACAGGGTAATGGATCAATCACTTATCCCAGAAATTGACTTGGTTAATTTCCTACATTCCCCGCGTGCTGATATGGCGAGGGAGACACTTAATAATCCATTACTGATGGCGGCGTGGTCCACCTGGAAGGCGGTGCGAAAAAAGAGCAAACTTGCATTTAAATCTTCCTTATTCCTACGCCTGATGCGTAACCCAGCCTTCCAGGGGGGCCGGGCAGCATTCCCATTCTCCCATTGGGAATCTAGGGGTGTGGAAAGTGTACGGAACTTGGTTAAAATATGACACCAATCCCCATTATATGTAGTGAACTTCCTATCCAATAATAATTTACCAGTTTCACACACCTTTTATGCATATCAGGCATTACATTATGCCCGCCAAATAACGGAGTCACTGTCTCCAAATGATTGGCAGAACGAATTGGATAGGGAACTGGTCAAATCCACCAATAGTAAAGGAGCCATCTCAAAATATTATAAACTTTTAAATCGTTGTTTGTACATTAACCAGAACTGTGATAAACACCCCTGGTCAGCAATATTCCCAGACCTCACTGTTGACGACATGAGCCAAGCCCTCTTGTACTCATGTAGGGTCATGCCAGCCAGTGCATATAAGGAATTATTCTTAAATATTTATCACAGAGGTTACCTGTCCCCAAAGCGTAGATATAAAATGGGCCTCTCAGACTCCAGTGCCTGCCCCAAATGTGGAACCCTAGAGGCTTCCCTTTACCACTGCCTATGGGAATGTCCACGCATAAGGCACTTCTGGACACTGATACAATCATATGTATCTACCCACCTGATTGAATACGCTCCTCTATCGCCACTTTGGGCTATCCTGGGTATACCCGATCCAACATTAAAATTTACAAAAGGAAGCAGAAAATTGCTACTAATAGTATCAGCAGTGGCTAAGAAGTGTATTATGCAACAATGGATTCAGGCCTCCCCTCCAACACTACAAATGTTCCATCATAAACTTTTCAAAGTATTTCGTATGGATTGGCTGGAGGCCTCTATGCAGAAGAGAAAAGGCATGGAGAAACTATTTGGGGTATGGGAAAGCTTCATCGAAATCTTACCAGACACAATAAAATCTAGCCTACACAAATGCTTCCATAACACATACTGGTATGAACTCAGAGTTCATATGGCAATGACCCCCCTATTGTGCTGAGAGATGACCCCTTATAAAGATGGACCATCCATGACGTGTATATATATTTATGTCTGTGCTTGAAAATACTGCCCATACCCTGAGCCAAGGGTATGCTACTACTTAATGTTGTTTTGCTCTTTTTCCGATGACATATGTGTAAAGAACCTGTAGTGATTTTGTACTGCTTGCTTGGTCTATGTTCTCATAATTGGCGTGTTAACTTTTATTTGTGTTACTGCTGTAATGTTGTATTTGCTGTTCTCCAATAAATATAAAGTAAAAAAAAAAAAAAATAGTTCCAGTGCAGGTCCAGGCTGGGCCCCTGGCTGGTCCGGGCCCAGATAATTAGTACTGCCTGTCTCTCGGCTGCACTGCTCAGAACTGTCATCACAGCAGCGTCTTCAGTCATTACTGTCTTTGCTGCTCAGAACTACTAGTCTCATCACAACATGCGTCATCAGTCACTACTGTCTCTGCTGCTCAGTTGGTACAGTACAAGTGTCATTTCAACAGTACCATCAGCCTCTTGTCCTGTAATCCTGATGGCTACCACTAGAACTAGTGGAGAAACTTACCTTGCTGATTCTTATTTTCAGTCCAGATGGTCTCTCCTCACTCTTCTCCTCTACTCCTCTGGTCAATGAGCAAGCCTCACATAAAGACCTCAGGCTTCCTATCCACAGCTACCAACCCAAAGGTCCCTGCGTCAGACTCCAAGATACCTGTGTCCATGAAACTCATTACTTTGTGAAGTCAATGAACAATTCCACCTGTGCAACTATACTCATTTTTAAACAATGAAAACATCATAAATGAAGCTGGAATTTAAAACTACTTGTTACGTTGCAACCCAACATTAAAAACTTGAATTTCCAATTGATTACATTTTCAAGAAGTTGAACACTCCTGATAAAGGGTGCATAATAAGGGGAATCTTTGTACAAGCTTGCAAACCTCTACTCGATGCATGTAGTAAAGTAGAGTAGCCTGTGGCAGCTACAAAACTTTCACAACCCATTCTGTCCATCATCCACTCTTATCATGCCTATAGGGAACTTCTGCAGCTAAAGCATATGAAACATGAAAACATCATTGGCCTCTTAGATGTTTTTTATACCATTAAAGTCCTTTGAGGAATTCAGTGATGTATATTTGGTGACACATCTAATGGGAGCTGTCCTTTACAATACTGTGAAATGTCAGAAATTGACGGATGATCACATGCAATTCTTGATTTAACAAATCCTATAAAGATTTAAGTATATCCATTCAGCTGATATCATCCATTGAGACTTAAAACCAAGCAATCTTGTTGTAAATAAAGGCTGTAAACTAAAAATTCTTGAGTTTGAGTTGTCATAGCACACAAATGAAGAGATGTCAGGATATGTGTCTACAAGGTGGTACTGAATGGCAGAAATCATGCTACGTTAGATGCATTATAACAAGACAGTGGATATCTGGTTAGTGAGATATGGTATATATATATATATGGTATGATGTATAACTCCTATCAGGTCAAATGCTGTTTCCAGGTACAGACCATAATGATCAATTGAAGTTCATTTTGATGTGGGTAAGAACCCCTGAGCCAGAGCTCCTGCAAAAGAAGCTCCTTGGAAGCTGCCAGGAATTTGACTCAGAGTGCCATATTTGCCCAAAAGTGATTTCCTCAGAGCCAACCCTCAAGCAGTAGATCTACTAGAAAAAATCCTTGCTCTGGATATTGACAAGACAATCACTGTGACAGAGATCTTTATGACCAAAGGTTTGATACCAAAGCTGGACATTGAAGAGTGGAATAGTCTGACATATGAAGAAGTACTTTGCTTTGTGCTTCCTCCACTAGACTTTTGAAATCTTGTAGAAACTTTCCTAAGGGTAAGTTGATGGACAAAGAAGTATAGATCTCTGACTGTGAGCAGTTTTAAGTATGTACGATGCTTGACATGCAACATTCTAGTCCAAAAATACCAAAAATAATGATAATCACTTAACTCAGAATAACAAAAAGTTAAACCTAAAATTTAAGTAAGACTCTTCAACATTTGCCTTGAAGGGCTCTCTCTCTCTCTCTCTCTCTCTCTCTCTCTCTCACTCACTCTCTCTCTCTCTCTCTCTCTTCACTCTCTCTCTCTTCTCTCTCTCTCTCTCCTCTCTCTCTCTCTCTCTCTCCCCCCTCTCTCTCTCTCTCCCCCCTCTCTCCTCTCTCTCCTCTCTCTCTCTCTCTCCTCTCTCTCCTCTTTCTCTCCTTTCTCCCTCTCCTCTCAATCTCTCTCTCTCTCAAGTTTATAGATCATGTAGGACTGAACAGAATTTAAAAGACATTGGGCCCATTCTCAGAAGTTATATTTACACCAAATTAATTTCTCAAAGTTTTTAATGAAAATGTAAATAATTATAAGTGATTATTTTGTGACATTTACACTTAGAAGAGGCACTTTCATTAATCAGGACCTCCATTTACAGTCAACATTACAATCCAATACCCTGCACTTGTTCAGCGTATTTTGGCACATTGCTGCATTTCACTTAGCTGCTGTGCGCCCCTGCATACCGCTATGTGCTTGTAATTGCTTGCAAACCAAAGGCACCGTTGTGTGGACTTTTGGATCACTGTCCTGCTTTAACAATATCAATGGCATGAACAATGTGTGCGGATTTGTGCTCTGATCTGGATCAGGCCCATTGACCATAGCTGCTCAGCTTAACATCTATTGCAACTGACTAGAAATTGAATCACAATAATGATGCCTTTATCACCTAGTTAGTGGTGCATGCATAATGATGAAGGAAACATTGGACCAGATCCAGAGTTTTAAATTGATATAAACTTGGGCTGTGTTTTATGCTCAATTCTAATACTGTTCATAAAAGATGAAGTTTGCCTTCCCTGCACTTCAGCTTGGTGTTGCCTAGGTATATAGTTCCAATTGTTCATTATTTTCAAACGCTGGATCCAGTTTATTGCTCTTAAACATAAAGGGCCTTATTCACAGATCCGTTTTCATGTGGAGTTGCGTTCGTATTTTTAGGTACGTTTTAACTGCGCATGCGTGGTAACTTTATTTACGTAAGTTACGTAGAATATACGCACATAAGTGCATTAGGCACGGACATGTGAATCACATTTGGGGACATATGTACGGAGGGGCGGGGTTGAAATACGGACCTGAAAAGTTATGTGAAAGAGGGTGGGGTGAGTCTTTGAGGGCACGGTTACATTGAATCGCACGTACGACATACATATATTCATGTAAGTACACACGTAAAGTTAGAGGTGCTCTATGGAGGCATAAGTCTACGATTGCATGGCCGTCAGAGGGGAGTGTCATGGGTGTTGGTGGTTATTGGCTTGCTATGTGTGTGCGTATAATTGCGGATGTTTAAAAAAAACGCATCTCTGAATACGGCCTAGAAACACAGAAATGTCTTCCTGTACAAACACCGAATTGAATCTTTGAATGTGCTGCTTTTTTCGACTGAATTCATTGACTCTGTGAATTGGGAACTGATATCTTTCAAATATGATTCATGCCACGATAAAATAAGCTCTTTCTTCCATCCCAATCTCAGCAACAGTTGTTATGTTACATAGCCCTAGTGCCTCATCTCCAAATGTGTTAGTAACAATCTATACTCAGTGGTTCTGGTCTTATCAATCATGCCTCCTGTTGTTTGGTATAACTTGCATTTTTGGGAAGCTTGTAATACATTTTTTCAGACAGATTTTAGTGCTGCAGAGAATTACCAGAAGAAGTGCCTTGTAGCTTTGTTTCATTTATGAATAAAACTGTAAGAAAGATGATGAGGACAATAATCTGTATAATAAAAGGATAAAAGGATTTAATTGTGCTCATCTGAGCATTCCTCTGGTTAGAAGTTAGGGCTTATATTACTTAGACAGCCGGGATGTGGCCCGCCAATGCTTACCTAGCTTTGTAGCAGCAGTAATTGCTGATACTTGCTGCTCAGAGCTAGCAGGCCAAGTTCTTTCCTGCGCACCTGCCTGCTGTTAAAGCAGGTCCTCAGCACCCCGTCCCTCATTTGATGTCACCGGCATCGGCAGCGCTGCACACAGTCAGTGGAAATATGTGTCGGCAAAGGTGACAGAATGAATAGCAGCAGCAGGTAATGTGATTCTGTGCAGATGCAGGCACTGAGGTTAACGATCTCAGGCCCCATAGAATGCAGACAGGGTCCAAGTCTGGGTGGAGAATTATTGGGATGGGGGATAATAAAAGAGCTTACAGGGGTGCTGGGAAAATCATTAACAGAATTATTTAAGTAACACTAGTAACAGGAGTAATTGAACCTTTTGCATAAAAGTGGACATAGGGAAGAAGAGGAACTACTGACCATTGAACATAACATCAGTTGCAGAGAAATTGATGGAAACACTAGAGCAGAGCTGGGGAACCTTTTTTCTGACAAGGGCCATTTGGATATTTATAACATCATTCGCCATACAAAATTATTAACTTAAAATGTATTCTGCTATATCTGGTCAAAAATGTAACTCACCCCTAATGTGAGCTGCCACCACATGCAAACTGATCAGGATCCAGGAATATGAAGCGTTTCAGGGTCTCAGCTTCCACCATCCGTAGTCTGCAGGATCTCACTACGCGATGCAGCCCTCACCTCGGGAGCTCTGAAGAGCACGTCTGGAAGCCAGGTCACACCAATGCTCCAGTCCTGCCTGTAGAGGGCCAGGCCAAATGATTTTGGGGGCCTTATACAGCCCTTGGACTGAAGGCTCGCCAATGCAAGAATGTCAAACAAATCTTAATGAATCTCTAGATTTCAGAAAGGCTTTGCTACTGTTATTGGTGATGTTACCTGTGGTATTGATGTCTTTTTGCAGATGGCACAAATATATGTAACAAGGCAGCCACACCAGGAGGGTAAACAAAATGAGGGATGATCTAGGTAGACTGGAGGAATAGTCAGGAATGTGGCAACTGCAGTTTAATGCCTAAATGTGCAAAATCATGCACTTGGGGTGCAAATACCCATATGCTAAATATATCAATAATGGCACTACACTAGAAACTACTGATTAGGAAAGGGATCTAGGAGTCACAATTTCATGTGACTTTAAGCAAAGTAACAAAGCCATGGGAAAGGCAAGTCAGATGCTTGGTTGCATAGTCAGAGATATTAGTAGTAGCAAGAGAGAAGTATTGATACCACTATATCGACCTCACCTAGAATACTGGGTTGCAGTTTTATTGGAGGCTATGGACCCGATTTTGCTTCTTAGGTGCGGATATTTGAGAAATGACCTACTACACATGCGTAGTAGGTCATTTACAAAATCTATGTACCAGTTAGGTACGTAGATTGCCTTTGTGCATTCTTTAAAAACTACATGGAGTAGGTCAGTAAGAAAGAGGCGGCGTAATGCCGCCTCGGGGAGTGTTTAGATAGAAATAGGAGGGGTGAAGGATATCCAAAAATGTTAATATTGTGCAAAAGCTCATTTATTTCAGTAATTCAGCTTAAAAGTTGAAACTAATATATTATATAGACTTATTACATGCAAAGTGAGATATTTCAAGCCTTTATTTGTTTTAATTTTGTTGATTATGGCTTACAGCTTATGAAAACCCCAAAATCAAAATCTCATAAAATTAGAATATTACAAGAAATCAATAAAAAAAGGTTTTCAGATACAGAAATGTCAGCCCTCTGAAAAGTATAATCATGCATATGTACTCATTACTTGGTTTGGGCCCCTTTTGCTCGAATTACTGCCTCAATGCGGCGTGGCATGCATGCTATCAGCCTGTGGCACTGCTGAGGTGTTATTGATCACCAGTTTGCTTCAATAGTGGTTTCCAGCTCTTCTGCATTGTTCGCTCTCATGCCTCTCATCTTTCTCTTGGCAGTGCCCCATAGATTCTCTATGGGGTTCAGGTCCGGCGAGTTTGCCGACCAATCCAGCACAGTAATCCCACGGTAATTGAACAAGGTTTTGGTTCCTTTGGCAGTGTGTTCAGGTGCCAAGTTCAGGTGCCAAGTGCTGCAGGAAAATAAAGTCACCATCTCCATGAAGCTTGTGGTGCTCTAAATGTCCTGGTAGACGGCTGCGTTGACTCTGGACTTAAAAAAGCACAGTGGACCAACACCAGCAGATGACATAGCTCCCTAAATCAACACAGACTGTGGAAACTTCACACTGGACTTCAAGAATCTTGGATTGTGTGCCTCTCCATTCGTCCTCCAGACTCCAAATGAGATCCAACATTTGCTCTCATCAGAAAAGAGGACTTTGGACCACTGAGTAACAGACCAGTTCTTTCTTTCTTAAGCCCAGGTAAGATGCTTCTGACGTTGTTTGCTGTTCAAGAGTGGCTTGACAAAAGGAATATGACATTTGAAGCCCATGTCCAGTATCCATCTGTGTGTGGTGGCTCTTGATGCACTAACTCCAGCTTCAGTCCACTCCTTGTGCAGCTCCCCCACACTTTTGAATGGCCTTTTCCTGACAATCCTCTCCAGGCTGCGCTCATCCCTGCTGCTTGTGTACCTTTTTCTTCCACATGTGTGTGGAGAGAGGCATTGTCCATGCGTAGTTTACTTCTTAAGAAGGCAATTACACATGGCAAGATAAGTTAGCCCAATAACACTCTTAAGTGCCATTAGGTACCTAAAAACGGGGGTCGGGTTCGGGGCAGGACGAGTGAGTTAGGTGCGGATAAATACATTAGAGACTGCGCAAGGAAGAGCAACTAAAATGGTCCATGACATATGTCACAAAACATACCAAGAAAAACTAGAGGAACTAAACATGTATAGCTTGGAGCAGAGAAGGGAAAGGGAGAATATATCATGGAGTGTAATCAGTAATAGCACTTGGTAATTAACTATTCTCATTATTTCCCTTCTTTTCTCTCTACTGTCTCACTTGTACTGTACTTTATTTCTCCATTGTACTCATTTATTTATTTATTAAAAAGGTTTTTTTTTTAAGGTGGAGGGGTGATGACAGAAGGGAGGAGGGCCCTGCTTATAAGAGCTGACATGTTAAGTGGAGGGGGAAAACAGGAGACACAGAGATAGAGATGGGGAGGATAGGTAGCCTTAGGTGGAGGAAAGGTAGGCTAGCCTTAATAAGTGGGTGTTGCAGGAGCGTTTGAAGGATTGGAGGGTGTTGCATTGCCTAATAGGTTGTGGTAGGTTGTTCCAGTGCAGAGGGACAGCCTAGGAGAAGTCTGGGATATCTATCATCTATTTTATCTATGATCAATTTTATCTATCATCTATCTTATCAATCAACTATCTGTCTATATTGTTGACTTTGGCCCTGATGTACACTTAATAACTTTCCTAAATATATGCAGGCCATGTGCGTATCTTGACTCTTTGAACCCATTACACATGGAGTTCATCTCCGTACCTAGTGATATTCGTGAGAAGGGGCGTGCCAGTAGTCCATAAGAAGGAAGTTAAGAAAAGTGGATGGGGGGGGAATTAAATAGGACTGCATGGGCTGGGTTAGGTAACTTAAGCAAACTCTGTACAAAGATACACACAGAAAGTTAAGGTAGCCCTGTGGTGGCGGAAATCTGCAAAGATCTGTAAGAACAAAAGGAGTATGAAGGGAGTATACTTGCCACTTGGGTGCGTCATTTTGCGAATCCGCATGTACTTATTTCATTCTTAAGTGTGAATCAGAGCCTTTGTATTTGGGTACGGAATACATTCAAACTTTTAATACTGCGCACTGTGTAAAACACAATTTATTTTCAGTTTTATATTTTACCTAGTTCCTTTTTCTTTTCTTTTTTTTTTAATAAATTGTAAAGGGAGGAATTATGTGCAGTTTATGCTGAATCTCTTATTTAAAGTTTGTCATTACACCCTGGAGTGGAACAAAACCATAGCCGTTTACTAGAGTTTGATGACAGTCTGACTGCAGGCTGGCAGGTATTTTGGTTCTAAGACGCAGAACTGAGGACAGCTTTTATTATGAATAGTAGTACACTGTTTAGGTTTATATGTCAGAAAGTTATTTACTGTACTGAAACTTAGAGTAACAGTAAATTACTTCTAAGTAGCTAAATGCAAGGTATAAGAAATCTGTGCCTAAAAAATGCTTGTTAGGACAAATAAATAAACACACACAAACATGGTATAGAAGAATAGAAACAATTTATGCTACACTTATACAGCTATCAGTCCAAAATGTTGTACTTTGTAACGTCAAATAAAAAGCACAAACTATTTAAAAGCTTTTTTGCGTTTTCACAAATAAAGCAGACGTCTGAGTGTTAGCACAATTTAAAATGTTTTTTTTTTATATTTTTTGTTTTTGTTTAAACTTATGCCTTTGGGCCAGATCCTGACCCATGCATGCCAAATGTGCAAGGTATCAGGTGTCCAAATTCTTACCTAAAATTTTACGCCAAGGTCTGTGGCTTTACGGCCGCATACCTTGTTGTGACAGGGCTTCCCCTCTACGATGGAGATTTGATGGTTGTAAATTAGGGGACATCCCCTTTTAAGTTACATACGTTGCCCGATATGCAAACATACTAAGGTTGTGCACATGTGCCCAACTTACAGAACAGGGAACAGCGTGCGTAATTCCCCTGTCGTATGGAGTTCAGGATCTACTCCTTTAATTGTAATGCCATGAAATCAGTGAGCATAATAGACTAGTATATAGTGGTATGCCAGGTATGCCACACTTTTATTGCTTATAATGCGTTGGATGGATTGCTGCTGAGATGGTTGTCCTTCTGGAAGGTTCTCCTCTCTTCACAGAGGAGAGTGACCATCGGGTTCTTGATCAGCTCCCTGACTAGGGCCCTACTTCCCTGATCGCTTAGTTTAGACAGCCGGCCAGCTCTGGTGGTTCTGATCTTCTTCCATTTACAGATGATGGAGGTCACTGTGCTCATTGGCACCTTCAAAGCAGCAGATATTTTTCTGTACCCATCCCCAGATTTGTGCCTCAAGACAATGTCTCAGAGGTCTGCAGACAATTCCTTTGACATCATGCTTGGTTTCTGCTCTGACATGCACTGTCAAGTGTGGGACCTTTTATAGACAGGTGTGTGCCTTTCCAAATCATGTCCAATCAACATAATTTACCACAGGTGGACTCCAGTTAAGCTGTAGGAACATCTCAGGGATGATCAGTGGAAACAGGATGCACCTGAGCTCAATTTTGAGTTTCATGGCAAAGGCTGTGAATACTTATGTATATGTGAAATAAAATGTATAGCAAACCTCCAATTACTCTGCCCGAATTAAAACCTTATATCTAAAATATTAAAATAATAAAATTTTAATAATTTGGGTGATGAGAATGCCGGTCTGTGTCCTCATACTAGTGAAGTGGAGTCTTTCTGGGAAGTGAAGAGTCACCGTCTTCCCAGAATCTTCACTTCCCAGAAAGACTCCACTGGTATCAGGACAAAGACCGGCATTCTTATGACCCAGAGGAGGACCTCGGAAACCCGGGCCGCGGACCGCCAAAGGGACTTTATCTAGGACGCTAATTTGAACTGAGCTCTGGTACAGGGGGAATTTATGGGATAGTGTTTTTACTTTCATTTTTGTGTGAATATAATAAATTGTTTAAGACATACTTTACTAGATTGTTTTTCTCTCTGTTTCGTTTTCATGCAAAAATGGGAAAGGAGTGAAGATACATGGGATTAAAGACTCTTGTTCATCATTTATTATCATTTAAGCTGCCTGCCACCGTATTATATATTTACATTGTATGTGATGTTGGTTGTATTCTAACACATCTCCATTAGAGTTACATTGTTTACATTCTATTAAGGGTATTATTTACAAATGCCATAAGAATATTCCTATATTTAAGCATATCAGTTGCCTATCATTTTATTAAAATGTTATTGTTTTAATATTTTAGATATAAGGTTTTAATTAGTGCAGAGTAATTGGAGGTTTGCTATAAATTTTATTTTACCCAGTTGGAGTGGTGGACCCCTTTTTTACCTCTAATACTCAGCTGCTATACTAATATTAGCGCAGGATCGTTTACATATTATATCACTTATATACATGTGATTTCTTATTTTTTGATTTTTAATAAATTAGCACTTTTTCTCGTTGTCATTATGGGGTAATTGTGTGTAGAATTTTGAGGGGAAAAATGAATTTATTCCATTTTGGAATAAGGCTGTAACATAACAAAAAGGTGGGAAAAGTGATGCACTGTGAATACTTTCCAGATGCACTGTACTATGGTAGGACATTGTCATCTTCTTAAGGTATATGATGATGGGTAACTGTCATCTGCTGCTGGTATAGGATGCTTGGTCACTATCAGCTGGTATCTTTTTCTGGGCAGATGCCATCAGATGGTAGATAGTTGTCATCCTCCACTGATTATTTGTTGACGATATCTGATGTTGTGTAACTCATCTGCTGCTGTTATGGAATGCTAGGTAGCTGTCCTCCATTGCTTGTATCTAATATTGGTCTACTCATCTGCCCTCTGTGTCTAATGCTGGGGTGCTACCTCTGAGAGAGGCTTCTCCTTCATATATACATATTGACTGGGTCAGTGTTTAGCACTTAAAACACATTATTATCTCTACTATGACTGCCTCAGCATCAACATTTTGAACTACTAATTGGTCTGTTGTTGAATTCTTTAATAAAGATCATATTCTGTTGTAAGTTTCATCTCAAGCTCCCCAAGGACTAACTAGCTCCATCTCTAATACTCTCGCATCATGAAATATACATTTCCATTTATTTACTGTCATGATTACATTTTTATATTGTCACTTCTCAATTTACTTTCTGACATCTACATGAAAGAGAGATTCTTATGGTCTTTTCAGAAACCATTATTCACCGAAATTCATGAGTAGTGTCACCTCAACAATGGCATTTGGACAGATATATTTTAAACTGAATAGATAAATAGCAGCAAATGTGCATTCTGAAACATTGAGGAGGTATTCAATTCTCTATAACTTTATTACTATATGTCTAAACAAACAAACAAACATGCAAGCATTCAAGGTATACCTTCTTTGTTATCTTGTGGTCTATTGTGAGCAGACATAATGAAAAAATATTGTAAGCTGTCACTCTCAGAAAAAATACATGTAATAAAAATGCAAAGCCAAGTCAAAAAAACAGTTTGTCATGGTAATTATAAATGTAATAATAATAATAATAATAATAATAATAATAATAATAATAATATAGCAGGGGATAAGTTTTGTCAAAGTTTAGACGATCTAGGTCACATATCTGTTCTGTAGAGTGAACTTTAAAAATCAAAGACATAAGACTATAGAATTCAGATATGTTACTGTTGAAATATGTTCACACCTTCCAAGACTGTGAAAGTATGCTGATGTTTATTATGAGCTAATTAAACAGCGATAAACATTTTGTTGTGACCTTTTGTGGAAACATATTTCAAGTGCTACATTTCACAAACTGAAGAAATGTAACAAAAATTGGATATAGACTAGTGAAATATAGAGATTATAGAGAAGCCTAGATATTGCTATATTTGCATTTATGTAAACATAAATGTGATGTTGTGTGCCTTATAATATGTCTTCACAACCTAAAATAACTTTTGTCAATATTTTTCTGTAGTCCTGATTTTGGTGGTATTACCTGTACATCCTTTTCAACAGTCTACAGTGAAAAGAATATGAGTTTAGTATTGATGTCTAGGCCAGTGTTCCCAAACAGTCCAGTTTGTCCAAGTCTCCTCAAAGAATCACAAGTCATAAATCGTGTCTGTAGTGAACATACAGTACCTGTGCGCCAACAAGGAGGAAAAACATAAACTATATAGAGTGCCTATAAAACAGTTTTGGGAAACTCTGGTCTAGGCTGTTGATTTACCAAGAATTAATGTTAAGATCTATATCTGAGCTAAAGATTCAATCTGAGCTCTAAGGTCGTAGAAATAATGCACCTTAATACAGCTTTTTTTCTTTGGTTGAGACCAGTATTATGGGATGGATATGTCATAATATTCTTTTTATGAGACTTCTTATAGGATCTATCCTGATGCCACTACGTTTTCTTACAGAGTTCTGTATTTACTGCAGTTGCCTTTGTTTGAATTATATGCCTATAATTCCTTTATCCCCTCTTATAGCTATCTTGAGCCTTCTCATAAAGTGATATAAACATTTTTCAACAAAGTAACTGAAGGAAAAAGAGGTAGAAGACACAATCCATATGTTAACTCATAGCCTGCTTAGATAGATGATATAAAATAAAATTTAGCATATACATCCTCTGTGTCCACATAAAATGCTTGAGGTCACTGTCCCTGTATAAATAATGTGCACAGATTATGCAGAATTATAATCTATTGAGTAAGGACATATACTTTTTTTTTTTATATGGGAACTGAGATACCATATTGTTATCAAGGTGTAATCAATGTGGTTGAATTATCATCAAAATAATAGATCACTTTTCCACAAAGGAAAACAGAGAAGAGAGAGAGAGAGAGAGAGAGAGAGAGAGAGAGAGAGAGAAGAGAATAATATGGGGAGACATTTAAGACGAGAAAACTGCTATCTGTGCAAGTCATAATAAAATAATAAAACTGTCATGATGATATGTTTGGCTCTATCTATCTATCTATCTATCTATCTATCTATCTATCTATCTATCTATCTATCTATCTATCTATCTATCTGCCTATCTAGTCTCTATTTGAAATACAGATAATTTTAAGAAACGGAATAATAATTGCTTCCTATGTATGAAAAAACATATTAATTGTAATAGAAAAATATGCATTGTATGTTATAGTAACTGTCTTATAAGGATATTCTCCTCTCATTTTTGTTGCTAATAAATTTGTAGCACTCTGCTAAACACCATGATAATCAAGCTTCCATTGTTCATAATGGCATAACATAGAAACATAGCAGATTGGCCCATCAAATTTTGTCATGTTGTCTCATATAACTGGCAATCTTTGGCTTCAAAGCAGGGAAATAGGACACAATTTTTTAATTCAGCCATCATACTGCCATGACTTCTGATACTGAATCAGAATCAGGGAGATTGCCAAGCAGTTCAGGAAGTCAGGGAGGTTACTAAATCTTTGAGGAATCTCCCTGATTTTCAGAGTGAGTTGGAAACAATATTTAAATTATTTTTATAATATGGATCAATGCTCTAAAAAAAAGTTTGCTGAGCACAAGAAAGCCGCTATTGTGTCCACTTGGATTCAGAGGGGCGTGTCTTGGGAATTAAGGAGTGGAGAGATGTAATTAATGCACAGTAAGGTCGTGCTCACGCAACTGAACCTGATCCATACCTGAAAGGAGATGTATGTGTATATAGTTTATGGCAAAACATGTGCACCAGCCGCAGGGCATGTATGAGTCCAAGTTGCTGTTGACAGCTGACACTCCACAACCTATTGCATTTATACTTCTAAATGCAATACAAAATATATAGGAATGCTGCTTATAAATTACTTTGTTTTACAAAATATATATATAATTATTTAGCTTTTTCATAAACTTGCTACTATGAAGAATCTCCCTATTTTCATTGGTTTATTTCCCAGCGGCTTTGATCAAATGAGATTAAATGAGTAATTACTACACAAAAATGTACCAGGTTGTTGCAAAACTTACCTCATTCTGGGCCTGAATCAGACTTAAGAAGGAGCTTAAAACCATGGACAAAACCATGTTGATTTCAGGGGGAGTCAAGTCAAGTATTCTTTGCATGCAGGTATATATCTTTTTAAATTGCTTACTGCACACAGATACTGACCAGCTTTACTATCACACTGTTATTTAGACTTGGGATAGGAAACATCACCTCTCAACTCTAATACTAATTGCAATAGATGAAATATCACTACCCTGCAATCAACATGGTTTAGCCCAGGAGTAACTTTCCTCCCTTATATTCAAGCTCTTTCTTAAGTCTGAATCAGGTCCTCTGTCTATAAATATAGTAGTATGTTATTCAGATGTTTATAGTTGGAAATCTGAAATAACATTTTTATTTTGAAAAATATATGCTTCTTCCGAAGATGTTTGAAATGTATACGTATGTCAGTTTGTATGAGTAGGTATGTATCATTTATATAGTATCACAACAGGTACACAGTTTGTAGAACAAATACATAAATTCAGTACACAGGAACAGAAAAAAATATATCTACAAATGAGGAAACAGTGAATTTATCTAAAACTTAGTACTGAAGTTAGCACTTTTCATTGGAATTTAAAACCTTTTCAGTGTGGACGTGTTTAGCCTCAGATTCCTGCACAAAGAATCCAAAGCTATGTACTGACTGAAACTGACCATTTGACTGTGGATTCTCTTGTGTTGCTTTGCTTGCCCATGTCCCATTGTGCAATAAGCTCCGGTTAACTGGCATAGATAATTTAAACATTAATATACAACTGGAAATGCTGAACAGAAACATTGCCTTACACAAGTTATTTTTTTTAATAGCTTGCATTGATCATAATACTGTATACTTTAATAGGTTACAATGCAATAAATGGCTTGTAAAACTGTTGGACATATTGTCATATTAATTGATCTATTATAAAGTGATATTGTTTTTATTATGCTTTCTTTATGTCACATAAAGAAGTTATTTCCTTAAGCTTAGATTAGGAAATCACATTTTATCTGAAGTTATTGTTTTTTGTTTTGCTTTTTTTTTGTTTTTTATTTATCTCATCTCTTTACTTTCATTTTTTGACCACACAAATAACACTCTCCTTTCTGCTGTACTTTTACCAGTGAAGTTATTTTCCCTACTTTCATTGCTGGCTTGCGTTCTTCAAACTCCTCTATCCTAGAGGAGCCCTTAATATTGCACAGTGTCTTTGACAGATTGGATTACCAAAGATGTACATTGAGCAGTGCCCGTAATAACAGCCTTCTCACCTCTTCAGTGTCTAGAGAAGAGCTGTTACTGATTGCTGACAATACTACATTTCTGATGGATGGTGGAAATGTAATCTGACATTAGAAATAGTTCAGAAGTATGCTATCTTTGCAATAATAAAAAAAAGGTAACATTTTAACAATGTTATTCTTGTCCAACGGTAAATTACAAGTAGTTCCGTGACACTAGAATATGTATAGATAGCAAGTTTCAAACCAGGAAGGTCAGAGTGAGGGAGGCAAAAGTTCAGTAAAAAAAAAATAGTTTGGCTATATAGGTTTATTTCTGCAGCATGATTCCTTCATACATAGATTATAAGCATCTGGTTTCATGCATTTTAGGTGTTCTCATTATAACTCAAGATAGAATCCTGATAAAAATGAAACAAGTTTTTTTTAAGCATGTACGTGTAGTAGGTGTTAGCATTCACTATTTAGGTGGGCTTAGGTGTGCATAACTTTATATCATTCAATAAATCCCACATATTACCATGACTACTTGCATTTTTTATTTTATTTTTATTGAAATGTGTTTCTATTCCAGTGTGACCATCCACTGTGTTCCGTTGTACTATATGCTCACACATTCCATTAATGATACTGAAGGTTGAATATTTAAAATAGGTTAAATATATCACAAACTTTCTAGTCTATGCCGTTCATTTTTCTGCTCATGCTTTGCATGATGTGATTGTTGTAACCTGGCACTTAACCATGTGTCACATGGAAGGTGATTTATAATAAGGCTGACTGTTTGAATCACTTTTCATGCATGGCATACTCTTGTTAGCCTTTATTGTGACTGATTAAATCTTCTTACTGACTGTTTGTCACAATAAAGTCATATGCAGGACAAGGAAATCTGAATAATACTTTATAGCTGAGGTCTTCCGCAAAGAGTAGGGAGGTAATGCAAGAATTATATTTATTTATCTTTCATTTGGCTGCCCAATACTCCAGTTTATTCAAGTCCCTCTGTAGAGAAGCAACATTTTGCTCTAATTCTATTACCTTACATAGTTTAGTGCAGGGGTGGCCAAGCCCGGGCCTCGTGAGCTACCAACGGTTTATGTTTTCCAGATCTCCTCAGATAGTCAGAGGTGAGATAATCACTACCAACTGTAGATTTTTTTTTATGTGTCAGTTAGTAATGAACACACCCGTGCTCCAACAAGGAGACTTGGAAGACATGGACCGTTGGTAGCTCACGAGGCCCGAGCTTGGCCACCCATGGTTTAGTGTCATCTGCAAAAATGGAAAATTTGCTCTCTAACCATCACCAAGGTCATTAATAGATTTAATAAAAAGGTGTGGTCCCAGCACAGAATCTTAAGGTACACTACTTAAATCTTTTGACCAATTTGAAAATGTTCAGTTTGTAACAACTCTTAAGTTCCCTATTCTCCAACTATTTATCGACCCAAATACAAATGTTGTTTCCTGGACCCAGTTTCCTTATTTTGTGGACCAACATCTTGTGTGGCACTGTATCAGAGGCTTTTACAAAATTTACCCTGGTCTAAGTGCAAACTAGCTTCCTCATAAAAGCTAATTAGGTTACTTTGACATGACCTATCTCTCACAAATCCATGCTGATTCTCACTAATAATCTAATTGTGCACCTTCAAGCAGTTTCCCAACTATTGATATTCGACTTACAGGTCTATAATTACCTGGTTGTGATCTCATTCCATTTGAAAACAATGACATTACACCAATCACTTGGTACAGAGCTTGAAATGAAATTGGATCTATGAAAATTAAGAATTACAGTCTAGGAATTTCTGAGTTTAGCTCCATAAGAATTCTAGGGTGTATGCTGTCAGGACCTGGAGCTTTATTTATCTTCATTTTCTTCAATCGCCTTTGGAATTTTTCGTTTGTCAGACAAGTATTATGTAATTGTACGCTTGCATTTTCATTCTTATATATTATTCCTACCTTCCTTCTTTTTTAGTAAATACTGAAGAAAAGAAAGTGTTTTTAATACCACTGCCTTTTTGTTATCATCATGTATTAATCCATCCATCTCACTCTTTAGAGGTCCTATATTGTATTTTCTGATCCTTTTGCCATTTATATACTTAAAAACAAATAGGGTTTGTCTAACTTTCTTTTGCAACTTGTTTTTAATTTTAAATTTTTTCCAATCTTATTTCCTTTTTGCATTTTTTTTTTACATTCCTTATAGATATACTTTATATATATTTAGCCTTTATAAAAATTGAAGTCCTAGTTGATCTCTTATACTGTTGCTTCTTGAAACTAATTTCAAATGTGATCATATTATGATCATTGTTTTTCAAGAGCTCCCCTAATTGAATTTTTTATATAATCTCTACATTATTTGTTATTACTAGGTCCAGTATAGTCCGGTTCCTAGTTGGTTCCTCTACTATCTGGGACATGTAATGGTCTTTTCATGTGCTCAGAAACCTTTTTCGCCTAACTGTGCCGCAAGTCTAGGTACTTCTAGCTGTCCAGCTCTTTCATTTTGATGTAAATTTGGGCTTCCTCAGTTAACAGTACTGTAGGTTATGAAAGGTAATAAACGTCTCATTTAACATTTGATCAGGTTAGCCAGGAGCTGCACACAGGTAAAATATTTCTCAGTTTGGCCAAACAGGAGATGTGCAGTATATGAGACAGGAACCATACATTATTAAGCCACACACTATAGAATGTTACTGGAGTCTTGCATTACACTTCAGCCATTGCTTAGTGACCACATATTGTCCAATAATGGGGCTTGTGTCTGCAACATCCAGTACCAATTTTAATAGGATCAGTCGAGCAGCAGTGGTGCACCCAGGGGAGTTTCTGGTTGCCCAGAAAAAGGGGCGTGGCTTTGTGAGTGCCACGAAAAGGGCGTGGCTTCGCAGCCATGTGAGACAGACTGACATGGAGGATAATGGTCCTGCCCTGTGCTGCAATATGAAAGCAGGTAGGGGATGGTGAATGGGTGACAACAAATTATACACTGTTTATGCACTGACACAAGCTCTGGTCCATTGTGTAATATGCTCTACTAATGCATTGTATAATACTATTGCTATTGAATCTACTATTTTATTGTGTGAAAAAAGTAAATTAGAAATAGATAGATATGCGATAGATAGATGTGCATGCGTAGTAACTATTTTACGTAATATATGTATTGTTTTGTTACGTAGATTGTGTATATGTGGTCTTTAAGACTGCATATACGCAATCTACGTAACGAAACAATACGTAGATTATGTAAAATAGTTACTATGTATACTATACTATCTATACTAATTCCTCTCCCTATGCAACCAATCATCTGACTTGCCTGTCTCATTGCTTTGTTACATTGCTTAGCTACCTTTAAATCACATGAAATAAAAACTCCAAGATCCCTTTCCTTTTAAGTAGTTTCTAATATAGTGCCATTGGGCCGTATGCAGAGCTCCGGCCACACTGCAAATGCGGCCGGAGCTCTGCATATGGCCCATTATTGCTATATTGAGCTTTTGGGTTTTTGTGCCCCAAGTGCATGATTTTGCATTTTGACTTGGCATTAAACTGCAGTTGCCACACTCTTGACCATTCTTCCAGTCTACCTAGATCATCCCTCATTTTGTGTACCCCTCCTGGCGATTCTACCCTGTTACATATCTTGGTGTCATCTACAAAAAGGCATATTTTCCCCTCAATACCACAGGCAATATCACCTATAAAGATATTAAATAGAACTGGTCCAAGTAAAAAACTCTGGGGTACTCCACTGGTTACCTTACCATCCCCAGAAAGGATTCCATTTACTACAACCCTCTGGTCTATCCTGTAACCAAGATCGTATCCATGCAACTATCTTTAAGATAGATAGATAGATAGATAGATATGAGATAGATAGATATGAGATAGATAGATATGAGATAGATAGATATGAGATAGATAGATATGAGATAGATAGATATGAGATAGATAGATATGAGATTGATAGATATGAGATAGATAGATAGATAGACAGATATGAGATAGATAGATA
>WWET01000412.1:615427-638215 GCA_011038615.1 Limnodynastes dumerilii
AATTTGCCAATCTTGGTGTTCTCTGGCAAATGCCAAACGTCCTGCACGGTGTTGGGCTGTGAGCACAACCCCCACTTGTAGACGTCGGGCCCTCATACCACCCTCATGGAGTCTGTTTCTGACCGTTTGAGCAGACACATGCACATTTGTGGACTGCTGGAGGTCATTTTACAGGGCTCTGGCAGTGCTCCTCCTGTTCCTCCTTGCACAAAGGCGGAGGTAGTGGTCCTGATGCTGGGTTGTTGGCCTCCTACAGCCTCCTCCACATCTCCTGATGTACTGGCCTGTCTCCTGAAGGCGCCTCCATGCTCTGGACACTACGCTGACAGACACAGCAAACTTTCTTGCCACAGCTCGCATTGATGTGCCATCCTGGATGAGCTGCACTACCTGAGCCACTTGTGTGGGTTGTAGACATGCTACCACTAGAGTGAAAGCACCGCCAGCATTCAAAAGTGACCAAAACATCAACCAGAAAGCATAGGAACTGAGATATGGTCTGTGCTCACTACCTGTAGAACCACTACTTTATTGGGGGTGTCTTGCTAATTGCCTATAATTTCCACCTGTTGTCTATTTCATTTGCAAAACAGCATGTGAAATTGATTATCAATCAGTGTTGCTTCCTAAGTGGACAGTTTGATTACACAAAAGTGTGATTGACTTGGAGTTACATTGTGTTATTTAAGTGTTCCCTTTATTTTTTTGAGCAGTGTATATGCTTTGGCCCTGATGATATCCAAGGTAACCCGTGGGGAGATTTGGCAGTGCGGTGATGACGGCTGTGTGGCCCTTGTATCAGCATGGGCCCGGGTGCCGCTGCACCTATAAAACCAATGGTAGTTGGTGCCTGTCCCACACTGCAGTGCACCTCTTAGGGAATCGGGTGACTCACCTTGTGTTTGTCTCCAACATTCCCCAGCCTGTGCCCTAACCAAAGGGTAGCTGCAGATCGTTGTCACTCCCCAGTTAGAATGTCCCATTTGCGAAATAGGGATATCCGAAAGTTTCTTTTCGGATGTCCCTATTTCGAATGGTTATGCTTTTCTACTATTTTTTTGAATGGGTGACTGTGCTGTTCGGCATACTCACTTATTCACATTTGGAAACAGCAGATCACTCCGCTGCACCTACGCTATTGCCGGAGGTGAGTTAACTCTTTCTGCGGGGTTAGGGTCAGGCTATAGGGGAGGCAGGGTTAGGGTCAGGCTGCAAGGGAGGAAGGGTTAGGGTCAGGCTGCAGGGAGGGAGGGTTAGGGTCAGGCTGCAGGGGAGGGAGGGTTAGGGACAGGCTGCGGGAGATGGTGGGTTAGGGTCAGGCTGCAAGTAAGGGAGGGTTAGGGTCAGGCTACCAGGAAGGAAGGTTAGAGTTAGGGTAGTAAGAGGGGAGGGTCAGGGTAAGAATTAGGGGAACTAGTGGGGAACTTTTTAACTCTTTTTGGAGCACTGAAAGCTCAATGCTCCATGGATTGATTATAGTGCCTCCTCGAGGCATATGCAAGCGAAATCCCAGCCAGTTCAACTGTCTGGGAGGAATCAGGTTTTTTGGAAATGGGACTTTCGGATTGGAGCCCCACACCCGCTGTGGATATGCACACAATATAATATATTAATTGTGTCCTTATCTCTCTAACTCTCATATTAATGGAGCATTATGAACACTTATTATGATTTATTTTATTATCCTCTAATTCCTAATTATTATTTCTGTACAACCCCTTTAGAATTATATATAAAAAAATTATATATAAAACTAAAGGTTAAAAAATATTGTATATGGGCAAATTTTGCGTTGTTCTGCATTGCACATTTAAAGAAAAAGTGCACACACAAATGAGCAAGATTCTCAATTGCACTTTGAGTCTGTGAGCTGCTTTGGCATCAGGCATGGTACAGTATGGATGTTTCAAGCAATTTACTCCTGCTTCTCAGTTGAAAAATAGACAGTTGTGACATGCCTATTGATTTGCACCTGCACAACTCCTTGTGTAACTACTAATGATGATGATATTAATGATTTAAGTGGTGATGGATTGGCTGGACTGGTTTTCTAAAAAAAATGCAAATAACTGAGAATAGAGCCACAATTCTCTCCTGCTTTTAACTGCAGTATGAGCAATAAGAGTGCTATCACTACTGAATAAAATCAACAGGAGATTAAGGATATGTCTAGAAATTATATTTATCCTATGATACTATTTTTGCGACAGTAATACTTTAAAGATTTTAAGTCAGCATAGAATTTTTAATACAGAAAACATTTTTGACAAGGGAAAAGTGTCAGTTTTTCAAGATTACAAAAACATTAACTTCTTCAAGCATATATTGATAAAACATTTTGAATAATCAGGGAAAATTAATAAAGGTGTAAAACAAAGGACCAAAAAGAGATCAATTGAAATTAAGAAATATAGACTTGTTTATTGTCGTACAACAATTTATTATGTTCAATCTATTGTTATTGTTTTTGTTGAAAGCTCTAATATTAACAACTTATAATGGCATCACAAGAATTTTGTTTAATCTGATTTAAATTAATTTGAGAGAAAACTGTTTTTGTTATTGTGGGATTTATTATGCTTTTTCTTTACATAGAAGCATTCAATTTGATGGCAAATAAGACTGCTTTGCTCCGTTTAGTTAACTCAAACTTTTGATTTTAATAATTTTTTTTTTTAATCCTTTAATGACCTTCTTTGGTCCTTAGTCATTGGTTATAGTGAAAATAATATTGGGGGTGATGAACTTAAATGAAATAAAAAGCTTTATCCATATGATAACCCCTATTGGCATTATAATTATACTCTATGTCGACGTGATCAGAATCCATTCATATCAAGATACAAATCAATTAAAGACAGCTTCTCTATTGCCTTCTCTGCAAGTTAGGTAGCCAATATATGTAACGGGTGCAGACATCCCTGTGTTTGAATTGTATTCACTTCCCTTCACATTGACAGACTATTAAATACCAGTTTCTGCCTTAAGTTTTCCAATTAAAGCATGCAGAAATTGACAGAGGAATTCATTCAGACAGGGTAGCAAAAATCAAGTTCCAGTCCAAGAATATTTAATGTTAAATCAAATGAGCTACTAGCAGGGCTGAAAGCCAGTACATGGCCAGGTTCTTTTATGAGCCTAGACAATTTTTATATTCTGTTAGTCTACAGGAAAAGTGTAAATACACAAACACTAATTCTTTCTCTGAATTGTGCTGACGTTTCTTTGGAAAACAGAGTTATTATGTGAATATGAATATATGAATATATGGAGTTAGCCTTAGGGAATGTATCTCTCTTGGCCCCTTGTGCCTCTGGGCCCCGTAGCTGCTGCAAGGGCTCTGTGCCAGATGTTAACAATTTCTCATGAATTATTTTGTGCCCAACATGGTACTGGTTCTGCTTGTTTGCAGAATGTGTGAACTTTCATATTTATTGTCAGGTTGAATATTGTTATTCACATTATGTAATATTTTGTATGGTCCATCTTTATATCATGTGTGCTCTAGTTATAAATAATATATTAACCTACCTTCTTACAATTTCAGGAATTTAAGGAAAACATTTTAATGCATTTTGCAGTTTCACAAATATCCAATACATGTTGAATTAAACATGTCTGTATATGTGTCTTTATTTTTAACATTTATTCATTTTAAATAGGCGATATTTTATTTACTACTGTATATGCTAGTTAAAGATGCACAGGCATTACATAAAAGTGCAAAACAAAAAAGTATAAATGTTCTGCTGGTTAGAATGAGCTATGTCTGTGACTTTGAGGCTTTAAATTGAAGTTGTTTCATATAAATCTATTTTATGGAAAAGTTTCAACTGATCAGGCCTTTTTTGTGAGGTTAAACTTATTGTTATAAATAGAAAACTGTCATCTAGAACTTCAGGGAACTATTCAGACCCTAAAACAGCACATTTAGAACATTTAGCTTAGGTCATGTCAGAGTATGTCATTGTTTGTTTGGTTGTTTTTTTTACTTTAAATATGCTTGTATCAAAATTATTTAGCTTGGATATCCTCTCAGTGATAAATACCATGCATACATTATTATTATTATTATTATTATTATTATTGTTGTTATTGTTGTTATTATTATTATTATTATTATTATTATTATCACTATTATTGATATTTATCATTTATTTGTTATTTTAATTTTAAAATAAAAGCTTTAAAATATTCTATTATGTGTATAAAACTAATATCCATTTGCTGTATTGTTTGTTTCAATAAAAATAAATAACTTCTATTACATTATTTATTTATGTTAAGTTCCCTATTCCCTTGATTCAGAGCTATTGAGTATTGTGCAATGGGTAGAAATAAAATATTAAATTGTAGCTGTTTGACATCCATAATGTTTAAAAATATGTGTTTTTCATAAACTACATACCTTGCATTATGGTATAGAATTTATATTAACTTATATTATTTTATTTAAAAATGTATTTTTCACAAGGCACAGCAATGGGGACTAAATATGCACTATGCTATGCCAAGCTATGAATGGGCAAGTGGGAGTTTTGCTAAGGTCTGAATTTAGGAAAAAAAATTTATATTAACAATATAGTTTTTATATGGGATGGAACAGAAGAAGTAGTGTTACATTTCTTAGCAATTTAAAATAACAACCCCCTGATTTTCCACTTAATAAGTGTAATCAATCTGAAATTATTTATCTTGGTTTATTTTATAAACACAAAATGGACGTTGCTCAGATGAATTTATAGGTTAATGATATGGAAGGAATCATAACAAAACTTATTTAAAAAATGTGAATGCTAATGGTTGTATTCTGTCCACTAGCTGCCATTTACCCAGATGGAAGACTAATGGGCTGGATCCATACTTAAGTAAGTGCTTAAAATTAGTTACTCCTGGGCTAAACCATGTTGATTACAGGGGGTGTCAAGTTAATTGTATTCTTTGCATGCAGGGATATATCTTTGAATTGCTTACTGCACACAGATACTGACCAGTTTTGCTATCACACTGTTATTTAGACTTGGGATAGGAAACATCACCTCTCAACTCTAATACTGTTTGCAACAGATGAAATATGTTTTACCTGCAATCAACATGGTTTAGCCCAGGAGTAACTAATATCAAGCATTTACTTAAGTCTGGATCTAGCCCAATATCTCTTACTCACAGTTTTTGTGGTTTTGCTGAGTTTGTTCCCATGAATCAGATTTTTATTTTAAATGATCCACTTCTCTCATGGATACGTTAATAGCTAGAGAAAAGCCTTGAAAAATTATAGTTATATTTAAAGAAAAACCTCTTTGACAACAAATAGAAGCACCATACTTGAATGTAGAAATAAAGAAGACAAAAAGATGATAACTCTGGCTTAATCGCATTCATCACCCTGTACAGTGTAAATTAAAAAAAAACAAAAAACACAGGGCAATATTATTGAAAGACCTAGGTACTATAGAGAGTATGCAAGCAATAAGCCAATTAGTGGAAGATAAAGACAAAATAAAAAGTGGTTCATAGTTAGAAAGTCCAAAAATAGTTTTGGAATGTGGTTACTAAGTTCTACAGTATTTCTGTGGGTCATAGGAACTTTAACCAAATAACACTAGAAGCTATATCAACTGTAATACTACCTATGTAGTATACACGGCCAAATGTAATTGCAATTTAATATATGTTTGAAAAAGCAAGAGACACCTGAAATTGTACATCAAGTGAATGCGGGGAATATAAAAAAATATATTTTTTTATTTACACACCAAAATTTACACAATGACCTTTAGATTCATTAAGGATCCATTGATGGAAAAAGTGATCTCTTTATGGCCCAAAGAGAATAATTTGGTATTTCTGATTTGAAATCTCTGACCTCCCCCCAAATGCCTGAATGAAAGTAAAGATTTTATGGTATTTCTGGGGACATATTACCTCTACCTCCACTCATAACTATTAATTATTATAAATAATACACACATTCAAACACACACACATAGGAGGCATACCAGTACTTATAGTTTAGTACATACACAACTGCCTGATAAGTTTTTATTGAGACTTATCCACCATTGCTATTATAAACACTATTTTACAAATCCTTTTTGATGTTTTTTGACCTTTAAGTTAACAGTAAAGTAAATGGACACAAAGATATCTAATCTTCTACTATAGTTTCTGCATCAAGGTTTTTATTAAAAAAATGTTTTATTACTGCATGGAGACAGATTTTTTATCATATTTAGCAAACTCTGATAGCATAATGCTTGCCAAGAATGGTCACACTTTTTGATTCACACTTCCATTGGTCACTGACCTCAATTTAAACATGCAAACATGCAGTGCACGGAATTTCTGTTTTGCAAATCTACCTGCAACCGCAAATGGCAGCTGTTTATGCTAAACCCTTGCAGTCTATAAAATGAGAAATTTGCACAGAACTGCAGTATCCAGCAATATGACACTGCAACTCTCCTGCAAATATTACTAATTATGCTCCAAAGAGAACCAAGTGATAAATAATGCACTGATGTTTCATGCAATTTAACATTATTGTATGTTGTGGTTTTATTATTGTCATTTTTTTTGTAGGAGGAATACTTAATAGGTAAAATTAGAATGTAAGCAGTTCACTTAAACCTTTATTTTAAAAGCTAGAACTAAATACTTAAAATGTAACGATATATGAAACCAATTGCTATCACTGACATGATAAAGCACTTGTAGGTCTGACCTGTTGAATTCTCCAGCTACAACACAATATCAAGATCAAATTTCCAAGGCCTTCAGTAGGGTTGCTATGGTAATATTTCTGAAGACCTTCTCAGTGGGAGAACATAAATAACCATATTGTCACAGTGACATATCTTGATAGGAAATTTAAAATGTGAAGGTAAGTTGTTTACATGCCTAATAAAATAAGGAATAGAGTAGATATAGAAGAAAATGAAAGGGTACCAGAGTTATAATGCATAGACATCATTGCTTTTTAAATTTGAGACAGGCTCTTCTTTCCTTTAAATCATCTGTTCTGTAATGCAGCTATAAGATTTTATTTAGTTAATTTAAGTTATTGAATTTGTATGAAAACTCAGCTTTTCCCCCATAATAAATAGAGGTCATTTATAAGATGTTTCTTATTATCTGGCACTTAAATATGAAAAATAACTAAATACATGTTATTTGCTGGTGGTAGCTGTTGCATAAAGAAAAATGTATTTACAGGGATAGTTTTAAAACAAATATAAAAAAAAAGAGATGAACATGTTCGAGACGTAAATTTTTGGAGATCTGTGTGGATGTAAGCAGCACAGAGGGTCGGGGGTTTGAGAGAAAACAGCAGGTGGGGGGGGGCAGGGGTGGAGACAGAGAAAGAAGCAAAGGGGCTTTCTGGATTAGTCCCTAAATGCATCATTGATCTCCAGTTCATGCACATTAACAATTCTAATGTGATTGCCAGTGTCTCTAGCCAACAGTTACCGAAGCCAGTCTCAATGCTCAACTGTTACTGTAACTAGTGACAACAACAGGGAGCTGGAGAAATTGGTAAATGCTTGTGAGTGGCTAACCTCCAGAGATGACTGGCAAGAGATCTGTAATTGAAAACATACTTTGGTGGTGCTGTAGTATAGGATGAGCTGTGTATTGTGTTGTACTATAGACTGTCAATGGTGCTATAGTATATGGTAAGCCAAAGGTGAGACTTTTCTAAGGCAATATACTGTACCATGAATTTTGCATAATTGATATCTATATTGTTGGATACACAGAGAATATGGGAGGTGGAGATCTCAAGTATAATCTAGTCATGTTATAAAACGTAGAGGTCTAGCATTTTTGTGCTGCTTTGTCATATCTGCCTAGAACCTATATTATGGCCCCCAAAAGTGTGTGATGAGATACTACAACAGTGAGGTCTTTGACTGCCTTTCCGTTAGAGTTCAATTTACTCACTTGTACTTAAATGCCCCATTACTTAAGCTTAGAAAGCCAGAATACCAAAATGCTAGACATGGACAAACATGTACAGGTATAGAAAAATAGGCTCTCCAAGCGGAATACCAAAATATCACAGAAATAAAACAATGTGTAATAAAGTGTTGTAAGGGAGCCTAATCCATGTAGATTATTTAAAGACACCAATGAGCAGGAGGCTAGCAAGGAAAGCACCCTCCACACTCTCTTCACTCTCTTCACTAATATTGGCTAGTGTCCTGGCTGCTAGGTAACCAGCTGGCACTACAGTGGCCTTTACACTATTTTACACAGGACAATGTCAGTGCATTTGGGAGCTACATACATTTATTTTATTTATAGATATAGAGCTTTCTCACATCCACAAATGTTCACAGAACATATGTCATACATATAAAAGATGCTATATCATACTGTAGAATTATATAGATTTTTTCAAGTGTTTTACACTCAAGTATAATACATATTAGTGACTCCTAGTATAAACCTGCTGTTTGGGCAACAGTTTAGTGTTTTCCTGGCCATAGCACTATCTGTTTGTAATTCTTTCAACAACAAGAGTTTAGTCTCTTGGGTTTAACTTAACTAATTTATTCATTTTGACTCTTTATATAATAATAATAATAATAATCCTGGTCTTATTAACGCTAAACAATTCTATAGTAAGGCTTATTAATTTCAGAATTATCCCAGTTGATTCTAGTAATTGTCTTAATGAATATGATGGTCATGGGGTATTTACATTAAACGGTACTAGCTGCTAGGCATGAGGACATACAGTATAGAAATGCCTCTTTTAAGGTATAAGATTAAACAAATTTTAGTCATCTATAACTGACCAGCAGGCATGTGTTTGATGTGTGCCCACTTGCCAAGTGACCAAGCATTGGCGCTCAGTCATATTTTTGTATAATAGAGTGACATATTGTGAACAGTTTTGTGGCCCATAGTAGATTTTGTTTTTCTCTTTTTCTAAACAGGCAAAGAGATAGAATCACATTTTAATATGTGCTCCTAAAATGTCATTCTTTAATAACAACACTGCTGGTACTAAATATATTATCTCTCAAAGTACAACAGCAGTTTTTGAAAAAGTTTATTTTAATGTCTGCTGACCTTCAATATAAAATAATCATCTGTAGGTGATACAATCTTTCCAAGTTCTGACGACTTGTGCTGCGGCCTGTTCTTGAAAGATGTAGATTACATAGCCTACTTCTATAATTTAAGATTTAAATAAACAATTTCTTTAAACATATATAAATAATTGGATAACTATGTGACTGGCAAGAAATTAGGAATCTTAGATACCAGTTTTCTAGAGACTGTGTATTACAATATATATGAAACAGAGTTAGCTTTCTGTTTCATTTTTTTTTACATCTTTAGTTTGAATGGTACACAGTGTATTCAATATAGGATATCATTCATGTTCCAAAACTAGGTTTTTACTTTGTTCCATTAACCATCACAATAAATTGACTTTTATTGTTGTTATTATGCTGCAGTTGTATACTAGTTAGGTAGGTAACCTTGGCTTTTATTTTGACAAGAGGGCTTTGTGGCTTTGGTTTGTATGTTATTTCCATACTCACAAGACTTTTTCCCCCCTGGTTTTTCAGTTGCTTCCATCAGAGCAAAAATGAACATGTTGATTTAAATGGCTTAAGAATAAACCCTTGTGTGTGCATGTTTGTGTCGGTGGAACAGAAGCAAGATTGTAAGATCCACTTGAGTAAGCATGATGTGTCGGCACAAAGTTTTACAATATGTGGCAAAATATGTTGGCAATTTATAATAACTGTTGTTATTACTCGCTTTTAAATGAACTCAGAATTAGAAATTGTAACACACACTTTGGCATATAATAAAGCGATGCCTGCACATTCTGAATTTTCAAGGTTTGTTTTAGAAGACAAGACATAATTGTAAGGGTATACAATTGAGTGGAAATAATTAGCTATACAGTTGAATTGAAAGTAAAATGCATTTTGAATATTTTATCAGTTATATGGATTATAGTTTTAGATTTTTACAAAGACACCGATTTGAAAAAAAAAAAACGCTAAGGAAAGTCATTCAGCGCAGGTAGTATTATAAAGGGAATCTGCACCATTAAATTGTAATTGTATACTTAGTCATGATAAATGCATCAGGAAACATGGTCATGTTACCTTGACTTCTATTAAACATTACGACTGAAGAAGGGCAAGTTCATGATTTATTTGCTGTTAAACACTTGAGTGCCATGTATTGTAGGAAGGATGAGAAGTGTGTAAGGAAATGATTGAACATGTTGAAAATTATCTATGATGTGCAACACTAATCCTGCTTGTATCCCTGAGGCAAACTTATCAAACAGACATCAGGGCACAGAATGACTCATTTTAAAAGGGGGCCTATTTATCAGTGAGACAAAATGGAGCCACTAGTTTAGTATGCCAACATGTTTCACTTATAAATAACATATATTCATGCATAAATCAGAACCATGCCTTTGCTCATTTATTATAGAAACCTATTTATGTGAAAAGTTAGTGCTCCATTTTTGACTCAGTGGTGCCATATATTTTTTAATATACTGTGGCTGTACTTTGGATGAATCTGAATGTAGAACTTAGAACATGGAAGGAGATATTTCAGAAATTTTCTGAATTAAAGGATATTGTACATGAATTCTTTAAATAGCACACATTAGAACAATGGGCCAGATCCAGGGTCACTCCCAATAGGCCACTTACGCACGCAAGGTGCCTAAGTGGGTTGACCTACCAACATACAGAAGTTATTTCCGTATGATGCCATTTCAGCAGATATGGGCTGTGCTTCCCCTCAGCCCACCAAGGTGGGCAGGGTGAAGCACTTAAATGATACAGTATGGGAGGGATTAGGTATGTAACAATGTATCAGCGGATCAGCTGTCAGACGATAGTCACACTGTGTATATTTAAAGATACAGAGGGACTGTCATTCCCAGTATGGAGCTCTGAACATACGGACACCAGTTCTGATGCGTAACATCTGCCATGTACTTGCACAGTGCGCTCACAAAGCCAAACTTTCACACACAGCTTGCATAAATATACTGTCATTATTTATTCTGAATCCAGTCCTAGATCTTTCATTTATGTGTTTGGTAATTTAGATTATTTTTGCTGTGTATACAATATATACCCTCTATCAGCAAACCTAGTTTTGGAACATGAAATCAGTAAACCGGGTATTTTTAGCATGACTTAGCTAATGTGATGTTTTTTTGAAAGTAACTTTAAAGTTCAAGTTTAAAAGTGACATCATAGTGTTTTCCTCAATGTATTTATTTGTTAAAACTTAAAGTATCCTGAAATAGTTTTTCAGGGCAGACTTTAAGAACATTGGGGTAGATCCAGAACTACGTTTGCTGTACATTTATTCGCGTAGCGTATTTTTTCGTGTGCGTATATTCTATACACTCCCCTAGTAACACCCCTTGAATGTACGTATTTTGTCAAGACACGCTTTCCAAACCCTACCTTAACTTTTGCCAACGTAACCGCAGTGATATGCCCACCTCACTATGGGCAGCAGTGATCCGCACATGTACGTATGGTAACACGTATTTACACAGCTAAGCACGCCCATACTGTACACTTTAAATACAAACCCCCGCCTACTCAACGTATTTCAGACGTATTTTGGACTCATGTAAAATTGGCACGCCCACACGTAAGTATTTACGTGACACATACGTGAATGGCCCATACGTTCACAATTATGCTACGTTACTGAGCGAATTTTCTATGGTGCGCATGCTCAGTACTTACCAAAAGGTGATTTTACGCCTCCGCCATGCGTAAATTCGCTCACAAGCGTTGTTCTGGATCTGGCCCATTATTATGCGTTGGCCATGTTGTGAAGCAAACACCATCCTGGAAAAAAATACATAATATTAGAAAATGACATCTTGAATACTCAGGGATCCTTCAGACACAGATTTTTCTGACTCTGCTCTTACCGTGTTTTTCTATTGCAAGCGATATTGATTTTCCTTGATTACCTTCTAAACATACATTCTTACTCATGTTGGTTGTAAAGTGATGTGATTATAATTAGATGGCAAATTATGCAACATACCTTCGTTCTTGTCATCTAGTTTTACTCCCGGTCTATAAGCGGTAAAAGAAAACAGATACTTATTTTGTCTGACTGACTGCAACATAAAATATAATTATCTGTAAGGACGTGCAAGAACATTTTTGATGACTTGGATGCCGCTGCTTTTTGCTTATGAGTGTTTGATGGAAATGGCCTAAACTCCAGGCATTTTGGAAACAGATCATTTATATCAGAATTGATCAGTTTCCCAGTTCCGAAATATATTATACACCATTCGATATGATCTCATTTAATCTTTCATAACCCGTCCCGTCTGAATTCTAACTCTAAAGTCACAACCTGAGTCTTGTCCCCATGTCAAGTTAGAAATAAGTGCATTCTGGAGAGCACTCTACTGAAAATGGACTACCACTTTTTATGGAAATCTGCAGCTTTTTGGTTATGTATTTTCCTAGCTAAAAGAATTGCTGTTAGTGGAGGTTAAATTATTTTTCAGCTTGGCAGACACAAATAGGTTGTTGTGTTATACCTTAGAAGGGAATATGTATATATTTAAAATAAGCTATAGAATAAATTTCTACATATGGTGTACTAATATCAAGAGGCGTAATCATATACATTATTTGCTTGTTAAATGTTAGTTTAGAAAGAGACATCAGGGATTGTAGAAGCCTATCAGTGATGTGCTAGTCACAAATAAATATCTTGCTAACAAACTCAGATGTTGATGTTACATCCTTACTTATAAAATATCTTTGTAACACATGTAAGTCGAATAAATTTACATAGTTAAATCGGAAACGAAGTTTAGGAATTACAGTCTCAATAAATATATATTTATTGCATACAAGGTATTCATAACTGGCTGTTATATTACAGTGTCCATGTATACATAATATTTATAGCATTTTCAGATTATAAGTACAGTAAGTTGTTAGTCAAGTATGGAAACCTTTCATTATAGGACATAATTGTTAGTCAGCTTAGTTATAATGGACCGGATTCACAGATACGTGAGTCTAAAGTACGCAAATCTACGCACCTACGTTCAAGGCAACACCCTTGACACTCCCCTCGCATGGATGCATTTTCAGTGACTTACGCTTTCATAGGGCACTCGACGTGTGCATTTACGTGCATAAGTTACTTACGTACGTGCGTACATTACTAATCACGCCCTCAAAAGCCTATTTAAATGCCTGCCCCCGCCCACTTTCATGTAACTTTGCACGTACGTAAGCAGGGCCGAGGCGACTAAATTGTGGGGGGCCCCTGCTTCACATTAACATACAGCAAATGTAATTAAGAAAATACACGTGCACACATGAAATGGTAGTCAGAGAGGGCACTTAATGCTACTTAAAAATACCGTTGCACCGTCTGGCCTTAATGAGTTATTACCATTATCTTGCTTTCTGTAAACGTGTATCTAATTTCTGTTATTGGCTGCTTATTCCCTTTAGCTTTTAAGTTCCTTATCGATATATCATCATGCCTCCTGTTTTTTGTTTTTTGTTTTTATTTTCACTTTAAAGTTAAATTAATATATGTTTTGTTTATTGGCTTCCCCTGTTCCCCTAGGCAACCGATGACGAGTCGGGAGTCCTGACCTTTGCTCCCGTTGCCATGACGTGGTTTAGGATGCATCAACATGCGACTTCCGGCTCTGAGGCTGCTCGTGCGTGGATCTTGGGGGTATGTACCTGTATTGTCTATTTCATTTTGTATATATATGGGTGATAGTGGTGTTGTTTAGTTGTTTTGTCTCTTGTATATGCCCTGAGGATAACCGCGGTATTTGCGGTTGAAACGTTGGAATTCATGTAAAATAAATGTTCGCCGGATAGGTGATCTTTTTCAACCTTTTTCAAGTCTCCTAAGTGACTTCATACCCCCCTTCTATATCTTGTATTATTTGTTCTGAAGAGCACCTGGAGCTGATATTTGTTTCGATGGAGTGACGGTACCCCATGCACTATATATATATATATATATATATATATATACATAATACTTTATCAGTACATTTACCATTATATTAACCCTTGCTTTACTTTACTCCTACCCTCCATCCTGCCTATTTGCCTCTTACTGTGTATCCAATCAGCTTTATTGCACTCTCCTTCGGTGTCCATTCAGCCTTAATGTTAACCCCCTGTTTGTCCAACCAGTCTTATAATCCTTCTTTGTCTAGTCAGCTTTATAACCCCTCCTTCTGTGTTTTCAACCAGCCTTATTGCCCATTCCTTCTGTTTTCAACCAGTATTATTGCCCCCTCTTTGTATCCAGCCAATCTTATTTCCACCTCTTTATTTGTGTCCACCCATCCTTATTGCCTCTCCTTCTGTGTTTATTCAGCCTTAATGCCCCTCCTTCTGTGTCCAGTTAACCTTATTGGTCCCCTCTGTATTTGTGTCCAGTCAGCCTTATTGGTCCCTTCCTTCTGTTTGTCCAACAAGCCTTTGTGCCCCATCTTTCTGTGTCCCTTCAGCCTTATTGCCCCCCTCTTCAATGTCCAGGTAACACTATTTCCCCCCTTTGTGTCCCCTAGCCTTCGTGACCCCTCAATGTAAATCACCATTCCTCAAACACTTTTAAGCACTGTATAATAAACTTACCTTTGCTGCCTCTCCTCTGGCTCTGTCCTCTGCGGTGCACGTTCTGCAGAATTGTTTAAATATAAAAATGTTGTCATTAAAACTGAAAACAGAAACCATGATGGACTCCTAGTGTTTTAATAATCTCAAAGTGCCGCTCTTTGTATCTGTATGTATTTGGCCATTTTGTCATAACGGGCTAGCAACTTCATAAGTTGCACTTATATATTATTAATTGTGCACAATTGTGTTATATAAAAAGCCGATAGTCTAGACATATAAATAATTCACTACAATATGTGTGAATTATAACAATACAGAGTTAAGTGGACTGCACTAAAAAAATACAGAGATAGCAGTATTCAATAATCTGCAATATGAAATGTGGGTGGTAAACACAGAAATTGCGCTTTTATATAGATAGTGTTAATGCATACAAAGAAGACAGATACTGAAAATTCCTAGTGGAAATATATGATACATATGAGATTTAGTCAGTTCAAAGTTATGAATCCTATAAATAAAACTTAAACTCTTTTAATAAGAGTAGTAATGTATGCATTAATAGCAATTTTCACAACACTCCTTAAATCTGACTATTTATAATAAGGTCTGTTACTAACACTCTATTACTCTTTTGTCTGGGTAACGTGTGACACCAGGCTCTCTAAGGAGGTTGAAGTGCATCCTATCTCCGTCCATTCCTGCCTTGATCACTGGGATAATGTTTTGTCAGCTCACAGTGATGCTCTGCGGACTCATAACTTTAAACTGGCTAAATCTCATATATATCATATACTGATTTCCATTGGGAATTTTCAGTATGTTACCTTTGAATGCATTTACACTATCTATATACACATTTCTGTGTTTATCGCCCACACTTTATACTGAAGATTATTGAATATTGCCATTTCTGTATTTATTAGGGCTGTCAATATTACACAAATCTATATTGTTATAATTATTAATTATTGGAGTGCCTGCTCATGAATTATACACACACACACACACACACACATATATATATACACAAACACACATGCATTCACCTGTAATAAGTTTGTATATGTGTGCATAAATCAAGTCTTCTACCCTCAAATCTTACCTTATGATCCTGGCTGTGGAAAAGCAGGAGAAGGTCTCTGGTCTCTGCAGCCGGCAGCCGAGGAGGTCACATGACACCCTTTGAGAGAAACTTTCTCTCGCAATGTGAATGGGTCATCGCTAGAGCTGGAAACTTCCATCTCTGTCTCTGTATGCAGCTATGACTCATAGGCTTCACTGACAGCCTGTCAGTGTCTGAGCCGGATCCCCGAAGGAAAAACTGCAGAAAGTCCCATGGGGTATCCATAGGCATGGGACAAATAGTTAAGTATTAACACGATCACTGACTGTGCTTAAGAGTAGGATGTCAATCACTGACATCCATCCACTTTCACTGCATTTTGTGGGGGCCCTTTGTGTGTGGGGGCCCCGGAATGCCCCGTGGTTAATCCAGCCCAGTACATAAGACAACCCGCCCCTAAGTACAATGTATAAATCCGTGCCTAAATCCTACGTAAATTGGAAAAAGTTACTATGCAGGCGCAGTTAATCCGCTCCTAAAATTACTCACGCAAAAACTAGCAAATCCGTATCTGTGAATCCGGTCCAATGACTGAGATTTAATGGATACAACTCAAAGGCTGATTATTTAAGTAACCATGTTTACTAAGTAAATTTTTAAAATAAAGCATATAGGTGAATTTCATTATGCTTTAATTTCAGCCAGGAAAATTGAAATTATGAGGGTTTCTTGTAAACAGACATCCAATGCAGCCTTTCTAGTGCATTCTCAAAGATGACTATTTATGTTTTTTTAAACTTAAAAAAAATATATTTATAATATATTTGTTTGCCAAAGGCAAGCCTAGGCATCTGCTGTAAAGAATTAGAAGAGATTACTGACACTTAAACATTGCTATAATGTACCCTTCAGTTATTCATTTGCCTTTAATTCTGTAGTCACTAAGTTAACAGGGATAAGTGGGCATTATTATTATTGCTTATTATTGATTATTGATAGAGCACCACAAATTGTCCGCAGTAATATATACCTCTGAATTTTATTTTAACATGATTTGACAGACTGAAGAATGCATCATTCCTTCTATCCTTCTAGATCAGGGTTGTCGACTTTGTAAAGAGGGAAGCCATAGCTTGCTGCAAGGGGGCGGTGCGGCCCCGCGCGGGGCCTTCGCTACCAAAATGCAAGTCTGGCGGCCAGTGGTGCCAGGCTTGCCAAAAAAAATAATAATTTTTTATACAAAGTATCAGCTCTAGTAAAATTAATTCTGCAAATCACGCACCTAATTAATCTAGATTGTTGTCCTGAGGTAATTAGCAGAATAATCTTTGCCATTAGATGAAGTGGTCAGTATAATAATCACTGGAGAAGTGGTTAATCTGGGAATAAAGCAGACAACACTGGCAACACTGGCAACCGAGATAACGCTGTTATAGCCGGAGACATCACAGAGTGGTCACACACTGTCTTATAAATCTCCTTACTACCCAGATTGGTCAAATCATTTAGGAAAATGGAATAATCCTATTATTAGGTCAGTATGATTTACTGTTATTCTGAAAAATTGGTCAGTGTAATAAACTAGTCGATATTAACTAATCAATCCAATTATCACGTAGCTTGTAGTCTACTTCAGCCATCTGTGACTTTATTTTTCCAGGCATTAGATAGCAAAATGTGCAGGTTTTTTTTATAAACATGGACTCACTTACTAAGGAAGCTTGCAGCTCAGCTTAGATGTTTAAGTAAACTCAGTGACACATTTCATCACCGCCAAGTTTTCTTCAGAGAACCAGAGATATAGAAGGCAAATGTTGGTGAGGGTGTTGGTCATCGAGGGTCCTAGACAGATTTTGTATTTATTTACATAAAAATAAATATTAATATATTTAAAGAACACAGTGGTGTTTCTACTATAATAGCAGCCGTGATTTCAATACTTGACAAGCAAAATGGAAATAGGTATGACCATGATTGTCCAGTAGGAAACATGACTGTTGCTTACATTTACATTCTACAAAATAGCCTGTTAACATAAATGTCTTTATTGATAATGACAAACCCTCCCTTTAAATATGGTGCTTCCCACACTGGAGTTAGGCTTCCAGCCTACATGCTTCTTACATATAGGTGCTCTTCTCCAGAGAACTAGAGTTTTGATTGGCTGTGACATTATAATCAAGTGCCATATTAGGAGCCCATCTAAACATGAGGAATTAGCAGTTGCCCAAAAAAGAAGTTCAAATCTTTTTCTTTTCTGTGTCAGTAGTTAAAAAATAGACCCCTAATTGAAGAACTGGTTCAAATTTGTTCATATACCTTTTCTTAGTCAACATTCTCCTTATTTCTCAGGAAATTATATTTATAGATGACCAATGCTTAGTGCATTTTTCCCCATTTTAGTGTCACACCAATAATTATGGATACTTACAATTGAAGAGCATCAGTATATTTCCATTGCAGATGAAGGAACTAAAAAAGACAAATTACTCCTTACTGTAAATGCTTTGTTAGTATGCAAAAAGTAGCTTTGATTATAATTTAAATGGTACAGCTTAATTTTTTGATTCTGATAAATATACATGAGGCAACAAGCTGTAAAAATGTTGATTAATTACATTTAAAAGATTTTTGTATTAAAAGGTTTCTTAACTATGAATTTTCATGGCTCTATGCCTCCATTATCATATTTTATTTCTATTTTTTAATTAAGATGAGTGTATTATTTGTATTGAAATTTTCTTTCATATGTAAAATTATTGTTTTGGGCACATGTGATTTACTCAATTAATTTACTAAAGTAAATGTTCCTAATTGCTACTTTAGTTTTTTTTTCTGCTTCCTTCTAATCTGGCACTCCACCATATCTCCTTACATACATATGCTGTTTTTTTTACTTGTGTTTAAACCTACCACAGTTGTGTAAACTGCATAATTTGTTGTTTATCTTGCAAATTAAATAATATTCTCTATAACAAATAGATATTTTTTTATTTCTAAACTAAATCAACTATTTCTAAAGTCAAAATTGCTGTTTATTGTGGCAAACAAAATGAAAACAGAAAAGCAGTAAATGTAAATAGCTCATAAAAATATTAAATTGTTATAATAGTTTATTTGGAAGGCGCCACAAATTCTGCAGATGTATTCAAATAACTTGAATAACTTATGTGGCATAAAAACAGAACATGGTAGTACAAATAAAAACCACACATTAAATCATCATAATCTCCCAAATAGAAAATGTATACATATCTAAATGACTTTTCAGAATACTGCAGACATATAAAATAGAGTTTTTTTTATCGTTTTTAAAACAATACATTTAAGATTTTTGTTTATTTTTTATTGCATTGCATACATTGTATTTCTATTGTATAGTGTTGCATTATTCTCACCAATAGGTGAAAATGCTAGCGGGTGTGGGTCCCCGGAAAGAACGTCCTATTTCGATAGGGCTATTTCCTCCCTGCCAGTTTCGAACTGGCTGGGATTTCGATTGCATATGCCTCGATGAGGCATAGCAATCGATCCACGGAGCTCCGAACACCGTCCCAACCCTTCCTCGAATTCTTACTCTTACCTTAACCTTCCCTTCCCCACAGCCTGACCCTAATTCTCCCTTCCCCGCAGCCTGACCCTAACCCTCCCTCTCCCGCAGCCTGACTCTAACCCTGGAGAGGTTACTCACCTTTCCCCTGGTGCGGGTCCTGCGGTAGCGGCGGCAGTGTTTCTGAAAAGGAATGGGTGAGTATGCCTATCAACATACTCACCCATTCTGAAAAAAAAATTCCAAAATGGATGGTTATTCGAAATAGGGACATCGGAAAAGGAACTTTTGGATGCCCTTATTTCGGAAATCCCTCATTCTATGCGGGGAATGCAACCAAATGCTAGCCATGGTGATCTACTGAGACAGGAAAAAAACGCGCTGGGTATGTCAATAGGTGGGTTGATGACTGACAGCAGCAAGTGGTTCAAAACTAAAAACACATTTATTAATACATACAACCAAACACTAAAAATACAAAAAAAAAACCAAATAAAACTACAATATAAGATAAATATTACTAAGAGGGACAGAAATAACTATGCTGTGGTTAAATAAAAGGACATGCTAGACGATATGGGTAGAATATATAGCCACACAGCCCGCAGGGAAGCCACTCAAAGATAGATAGAAAGAATGGCCCGAACGGTGGGTAAGTTGTTACCACTGTGTGGATATAGATACATAGGGCCTGATCCAGAGCTACGAAATTGTCAGATTTCGAGCGAGCGTACAACCTTTTTTGCGTATTTTCGTACGAAAATACGCACTGCGCATGCTCAGTATGACAACTTCCGGTCGGCTGGACGACATGAGCGGACAGCGGGCGTAATGTGAGCGAAGTGTTCGCTCGAGGGGCATGCGTTCAGTACGACGATCGCCTGGGCGCTCGTTTTACTACACGGAGACGGGGATAGCCATTTAAATTGTACAGTATGGGCGTGCTAAGCCCGTACGCTCAGCGTATTATGTGCGAAAATTCGTACGGCCGACGGTAGTACCTATTATGTGCGAAAATTCGTACGGCCGACGGTAGTACCCAGTGTAGGGTATAGCCGTCGTAAGCAGGTACTTTTCAATGGGAGTGTCATGGGCGTGTATGTTTATACGCACGGGCGAACGTACGCATTCGCCCGTCGGACGGCACCGTCATAGCTCTGGATCAGGCCCATAGTCACTAGCAATGTGCACTTGAATATAGGAATTACAATAGCCGGCACTGAAGGGACCTCTAGTAGATACTCCACACGCTACTATGTAGCAAAATCTAGTAAATATTATTGATGAGTATACTGTAACAGTCCATGGAATAATGACATACTTGTGAAAGCTCCACGCGCTACAGTGTAGTAATAACTGTTAATAGGTGGTGGTGAGTGACATACAGCAGTCCATGAAATTTATCAGCACAGTCTGCAATTGTAAATATAGCGGTACACGGACCGCGCTCAAATAGCCGTGTTAAGAATGAGAAGCGGGTAATTACCGTAGTGCCAACAGTGATCTGATTGGGACCTCGATGCAAATACTGAGCACACAAGCTTAGCGCTGTTGATGTAAGATGTCCAGCATGTGGAGGAGAGGTAAAGAGATCACAATGGTGAGTGCTGCACGCTACCGGGCGTCCCCGGAATGGAGCCTAACTGCAGGTGTACTCACGCTTTCAAACAGATGCCGTTTGGTGTTGATTAATCAGAGATCCAGGTCCACAGCACAGCCAATATCTGTCCCAAGAAGTTGTAGATCCGCGTACGACGCGTTTCGTTCCCGATTTGGAGCTTTATCAAGCATAGTTTTTGAACCACTTGCTGCTGTCAGTCACTCATCAACCCACCCATTGACATTTACAGCACGGTTTTTTCTTGTCTCTATTTTGTATTCTGGTATTGCACAACCAGCTACCAGCGCAGGGTAATTTTTGGTGTGGGTTATTGTTGTGTCTATATAGTGTGAATATATATTTTTATTAATATTCATTTTTTTCAGGCATTTATTTTCCAATCTATTCTCATATTATTTATTCAATTTGTTTGTTGATTAATCAATTATTCACTGCCCCACGGTCCCAGCTGCTTGGCTAGCGCTCGTCATTTTTATGGTGATCTACTGCACTGATCTGCCAGTACTGTTATATAGTTTTTCTTTTCTGCCATTACAACACAGAGCATGAAAAAAGTGACACCAAATGGGGTTTTACATTGCATGTACACACACTCAATTCTTTTGAACATGCAATGTGAAGCACCAGTGATTGCTTTACTGTATGTGTACTAGAGCTTTACAGGAGGATGTCAGAGACCCCAGCACTGACCCTGTGTACATATAAAGTGGTTTTAATGCTGTGTGTGTAATTTAACACTGTCTGCATTAAAGTCATGCATAAAGATAGTGTAACAGTGGACTGTATCTGCTTGGGAGCATATAACTTAACACTGCAAAATGTAAGTATTACCAGACGAAAGCTGTTATTTATGTTTTGCTGGTGGCATTGAATGGTGAATTATGTGCAATAATACCTTTAGGCAATAATAACTGTACAGTGAAAGACCATTCAGACAGAAGAAGAAGAGAGTCTAGCTGTAGCTCAAAGATTGGAAATCTTGTTTTTAGTGTGTGCTAACTGGATTTTATTGCACATGATATATGTCTACTTTAATGCACTCACTTAGCCTTCAACATTTATTCAAAGTTTTAGGGAGGTCTAAATTCTTTTATTTTCAGAGACTCTTCTGAAAATGTTTTAATATGCTTGAGGTATTATGGAGAAAATACCGTAATGCTCTATTATATTCATGCTCCATCATGTTAAACGCTGCCTGTGTGTTTTATACAACATTCTTTCACACTGAGATTAGATGTGATTAGCCACAGTACAAAATAAACACTTTTACCATTCGTCTCAATTACTTTGGATTAAAAGGTTTAGTGGTTAATTGTTTGTTGATTTTTGTCATGATCTGTACTTTAAAAGTCAATTTGCAAAATGTTATTTAAGCAAAAATAAGGCAATTACTACTAAAAGTATACCTGGCTGCAAACATGTTGGGGCACGTTTTTGCCTACACAGAGGCTATTTATGATAGATTTGCATATTGAATGACTTATTCTTTCTAATCCTTGAAGATGTCTCGTTTAGAAAATAATGTGAATCGAGCTACGGTTTTCTAGAATGTGCTGTGATTGTTCGCTAACAACACCACCTATAATTCTCCTTTTAGGAGTTTTAGTAGAGCTACCCTTTAGTGTGTTTGGACCTGATTCAAATTTAAGAATTTTAGGTGCGTATATTTAGGAAGGGATATACTGCGCATGCGTAGTAACTTATATATGCAATCTTCGTTGGACATAGGAACAGGACTGCTGTGAATCACCACTACGAACCTAGTGCCCCAAGGTTCGTAGTGACTTAAGAAGGAAAGGGAGTGCGTGAAAAAATTAAGTACAAAGATAAGAAGATTGGGTGGAGGGATGCCATTTAAAGGAGCATCGATGGCATTCATGTCACTTAAGAG
>WWET01000412.1:648459-685563 GCA_011038615.1 Limnodynastes dumerilii
TGAAAGAGAGGATAAGACAACCCTATGTTGTGTTGTGGGTACACTATCTGCAGGCCATTTGTCTGTGTTTCTTGGCTGCCATGTGCATCCTGGTGTTTGAAGTACTATAAGCTCTAGCATGCCCAAGTTTTTAATGGAAGCCTTGGATTGCTGCAGCATGTAGTGAACTGATGCAAGGTTTTTTTTTTAAATGTTATAGATATGTTTACGTGGAGGGGATTTCTTTATAACATTTTTCTTTTGTTTTAAACTATGTTTTTTATCCAACCACTATCACAAACCCACTTCAGTTAACGAGTATTTTTTTTATCAAGGTGTGTTCCAGATTAAGATTGTTTTATGGTGTGTATAGAATTTATTATGGGGTACATTGTGTTTGTGTGTGTGTGTGTGTGTGTGTGTGTGTGTATGTATGTGTCCCACACTGAGAATGCATTATGATGTGTGGTAAAGAGAGAGAGAAAGAGGTAGGAAAAATGTATTATATTAAAACCCATACTAGTTCATTTCTAGGCTTCATAGCAGGTTTAGAAATTATATATTCTTTTTTTTTAACCTATAATAGTTAATTTCCTTTGCTTTTTTTGAATATTAATGAATCTGTCCACTTTTTTTCAAAGTGTACTACAAAGTTGAGTCATTTCTGCTTTAATACACTAATGTATAATAACTATGCTTGTGTGAACAACACTCTACATGCATGTCTCCAATAGTTAGATATAATTAATTATCTAGAAGGAAATCACACCACCAATCTGACCTCTTTGTAGCGGAAGAAAAATGCTTAAACAATGTTATCTACTTCAAACATGATGCAGAACAATGTAATCTGTAGACTAATAAGTAAAATAAATCTATAGTTCAACTCAACAGCTGGTAATAAATGAGTTTTTAATACAACATGTTATTTATGCTAGCAATTTTCTTCCCTGTGTATTAATTATTATCTCTCTATAATATTTCTTCTGGAAAGACCAAATTTGGGGCAGAATGTGTTAAGGCCATTGCAAAGTTTTAATAAATGTTAAGTAGTGTAAAAATAAACACAATAGATTAGATCCAGTCATCATAACGATAGCCCACTTATGCACACAAAGTCGTAAGATGTCACGCACGTTTTATGTATGTATCACCTATCGTACGGAACTCAGGCCCATAGTCAATAAACAGTAAGGACATGCCCAAGTGCAAGTGCATCCGACCCAGAGCTGCATGCAGAAGTACTGTTATGCATTACCACCAGCCACAGGTCATGTCTAAGTCCAGGGCAGTGGCATGTAACAACCCCCTTTATAAATGAAGCACAATGTAAATGTGATGTGATGCATTGCACAGGTGTAAAATACTTTATATATACAATAAAAAACATATATTCATTATTTTATATTGTTTTAGTACACTTGCACAATTACTAACCTCTAATTCCAGTATACAATACCAGTACACGTTGTGCCATTCATGCAGATGTATTGTTATGTCTGGTATGTACTGGTATATTTGTGCCCACATGTATGGCACGTGCTGAATGAAACTTTGCACCATTGCAATATCTGTCCTGGAGACCGGCCCAGCAACAGGGGGGGGGACAAGGTGGACAGCTGTGACGGGCCCTGAGGCTCAAAGGGAGCCCTGCCATCCACTATTGAGGAGGGATGGGGCTCCCAAAAACATGGGTGTATCGGGGCTCCAAGATTTCTGTTGCCAGGCCTGCCTGGAGAACCCGATCATTTTATCATTCATTCATATCTACCAGTTATGTGTGTGAAATACACAATATGTAGCAGTCGTCCCAGCAGAATATCATATCTCACTTCAGCTTTTTAACACTTTTCTATAAATTCTCCATGATTAAAGAAATAGTTATGTAGCTTTTTTATATGCTACTGAAAAGTAAATGTTTTATGACTTCTGCAGTAAGAATATCAGACCTATATCCTTTTCCTATTTCTATTTCTATTGTTTAGAAAATGGTGGCACCTCATTCTCTTTTGTTATAAGGCATGACACCTGTAATCTTTTCCCCTAGTTTTGCTGAACCACCTGTTCTGTAGTTTTTTCAGTGTTAGTCGGGGTGGAAACAGTCAGTATGTGCAGTTACAGTAATCACACAAAACAATAATCACAGCAATTCTGTATCCCTATCTTTACCTAAACACGTAGGTCACCGACCTAGTGACACATAGATTAATGTCAGCCGCCCTGCCCCCAACACAAATCAAACTATTTATCCTTCAACCCCTATTAACTTGTAACACCTCCCGTGTTACCTGTTTTCTATGGAGTATACAGAGGTATCCCTGTCTGATCCTCTTTGCCACATTATATGCTTATTGATTTTGGATGATAGATAGATAGATAGATAGATAGATAGATAGATAGATAGATAGATATACACAGATATAAGAGCTATTCCACTTATCTATCACCCTTTTAGTGAAGTCATTTTTCCGCACATTTCCTCTGAACCTACCACCCTCCAGTTTATATGCATGCCCTCGTGTTCTATTACACCTCTTCCTTTGAAAAATGACACTTAGTTCCTCTAGCCTTTATTGGTATGTTTTGTGACACAGGCCATGGACCATTTTAGTTGCACTTCTTTGCACAGTCTCTAATGTATTTATGTATTTCTGGAGATATGGCCTTCAGAACTGAAAACAGTATTAGTACTGGTCCAAGTACAGAACCCTGGGGTTTTCCATGGGTACCTTACCATCCCCAGAAGGAATTCCATTTACTACAACCCTCTGTTGTCTATTCTGTAACCAAGATCATATCCATGCAACTATCTTTAAGACCAATGCCAAAGTTTCCAACTTATTTAACAGTCTGCGATGTGGCACAGTGTCAAAAGCCTTACTAAAATCTAGATAAGCTATGTCTACATCGCACCCCTTATCGGATACTTTACTGATCCAGTCAAAAAAATTCAATAAGATTTGTTTGACATGTTCTTCCCCCAGTGAATCCATGCTACTTGGGATCCTGTAAGTTACAGAATTTAAGATACTGTACAATTCATTACTTTAACAGTTTTTCCATCAATTTCCCTACCACTGATGCTAGACTCACTGGTCGGTAGTTTGACGCTTCTTCCCTACTTCAACTTTTATGCAGAGGGACAACATTTGCTATTTTTTCTTGAATATTGAATAATTCAGTTAATGGTTTTGCTAGCACCCCTCTAAGCTCTTTTAGTATCCTCGGATGTATCCCATCTAGTCCCATTGATTTGTCCACTTTCAGTTTTGAAAGCTCTTTTAATACCTGCTCCTCAGTGAACTTGGTAGTAATTGCCCCCATTGTATTAATAGCCTTCCCATTTAAAAGTGGACCCTTCCCCTCTCTTTCCTTGGTGAATATTGAACAGAAATACTTGTTAAGATGATCTGCCACAGCCCTTTCACCCTCAATAAGAATTCCACTCTTTGTTTTGAGCCTTACTATACCCTTTTTAGTTTATCGGCTTTCATTTATATACCAAAAAAAGCATTTGTCCCCTTTTAGTACCAAGTGGGCCAGTTTTTCCTCAGTTTGTGCCTTTGCTGTCCTGAGAACCTTTTTAGCATCCTCTTGCTTTGCAAAATATTCCTCCCTGTCATCATTACTTTGAGTTTGATTATAATTCTGAAAGGCCATCTTTTTTGCTTTCACTATAGTTGTTACCTCTTTTGTAAACCACATTGGCTTTCTTTTTCTGGGGTTTTTCCTAACCTTTCTTATACAAAGGTCTGTTGCTGTTAATAATGAATTTTTGTATTTCCCCACTGCTCCTGAACTCCTTTCATGCGCCTCCACTCTGCCAAAGAATTACTTACACATTTCCCCATTTCCATAAAATCCGCCTTCCTAAAGTCTAGCATCCTCGTCTTTGTGTGGCATGTGTCACTCTCAGTCATTATGACCCATCACCCATACTGCTTGATGGTCACTGGATCCTAGGTTCTCACCCACACCTTTTCCCACCATCAGGTTCCCTCAACACCTCATGCTCTACATTACATGTTGTAATATACTCCAGTCCTCCAAGTGCTGAATATGAGTTTTGCAACCAAACAAAAGCATCACAACCCTCTGCAATGCACAAGACCAGACATAAGAAGGACACTGGAAGGTTTATTCGAATCAACAAACTTTACTAGAACAACAATTCACACAAATAATTGAAATGGGCCCAATCCAGCCCAGTACTGATTAGTACTTTATAGTGTTCTTTCACACTTTGTATGCTTTTGTTCAGGCTATAACACACCGGTATAATGTTATTACCTTTACGTAAAGGAGTGTTATGGGATAGGTAAGTTATTTATTTAAAAAACTCTACTTCCCTCTAAGCAGAGTTAACAAGACATAGTGCTGGCACCCAAAAATGTAATGCTGCTCAGATTGGGATTTCACCAATTATGGCTATTGACTGATTGGTTGCAAAAGTTTTTTTTGGTTTTTTTTTGAGGATTTTATGCTTTTTATGATTTATCAAGGTCTTTGCTTTTCAGCAGCTGTTTGTCAAAATAAATGTTGTCACAGTCATTTAGAGCACATTTATCTTCATTCTGGTGCATGGTGCGAACCAGTGACTGAAGTTGCTTTACAAGTGTTGGTATGGAAAATAAGTAAATGTTAGTGAATAGAATTAGATTTACAATTAAAGCCTTGCGTAAAGTACCAATAAGTCATACAACCATATAGAGGTGAGGGGTGCAGCTGCAAACAAAAAGAGACGTTTTCTTTCAGCCATTTATGAACTGGGAAATCGCAGAGGAGAAGCAGTCGATCGTCAGATGAACGAATATGCAGTGGCAAATGGTAGGTATGAATGTAACACCAACCCTTATCCTAACCCTCCCCTTCCATTACTCTAACCCTAACCCTTCCTTCCCCGCAGCCTAACCCTAAGTCTCCCTTCCCCGCAGCCTGACCCTAAGACTCCCCTCCCCGTTGCCTGACCCTAAAACTAACCTCCCCACATCTTGACCCTAAGACTCCTTTCCCCGCAGCCTAACCCTAAGACTCTCTTCCCCGCAGCCTAAATTTAAGACTCCCTTTCCCTCCACACATCCTATCCCTAAGACCTCCTAACTTGCAGCCTAACCTTAAAACTCCCCTACCCTAAGACTAACCCTGTAATACTCACCTCGATGCGCGGGTCTGCGGCGACGGTTTCGGAATTAATGAATGGATAAGTATGCTGAAAAATAAATTCTGCATAGTTACCTGTTCATTTAAGAAAGTTTCTAATTAGTAATTTTTTTTTTAAATAAAGCCAGACGAAAATCAGCTTTCGGCTGCCTGTATTTCGAAAAAAACTGAACTTTTGTTCCGCAGACTGCATCTTCCCATATAGCTGGCCACTTTCAGCACAGGTCTGACCTCTTGGCCATATCTGTATGCCTTTAGGAACTTAGTTGCTGTTACATGTTTGCTGATCGGTATATTAATTATTATTATTATTATTTTGTTTTACCAACTGTATTTAAATTGATGAGCATCACATTTTTATATTTATTATTTTTTGGCACTGGTGCAGCAGCTGCTAAACACTTACTGCTCCTTAGCTAATGCACTGGGACTAGCATAGCATTTAGATTTCATTAACTTTTAATTAGCCCACAGCACCTATGTCTAACTGATGGCAGATGGATGCATGAACAGCAGGGATATGTCTTCAGTGGTTATTCTTTATAAACTCTGGTTAGTAATATCCCTAAAGTCTATTTTTTATTCTTTATTACTAAAAACCCAGGTTAAAGTAAGTACCAACTGAATATAAATGACAATTATCCAAATTCTTTTCTGATTCTGTGCAAAAATAAATAAATGAACACCTGTGCTGTAATCCATAGCAACAGGTCAGCAATTATAGGTCTTTAGCAAGACCGACAATTAGAGAAATATATTGTTTTCCACAAATACAGTAAGCTACATATTGGGAGTAGCTTCATTTTTTTGTGCATAATCTTACATTCAGCCAAGTCTCCCATTGTATCAAAGACATTCATTTTCTCTTTTTTAAAGTATTGTAGAACTCTTCTTGACCCTGTATATGTTTCTTAATTAAAAGATGGGGAAAAATGGCTCCCATATTGACCTCATGTGGTAAATGACTAATAAATGTATGCCAATTTTAGAACATTTTGGTTTGTCCATACACTTCTATAGTACTAGTAAGAACTGTACTTTGTCATAAATGTCAAATATTTAATTATTAACGTTTATTTATAGAACACTACAAATTGTCCACAGCGCTTTACAGAGAACATTAGACATTCACATCAGTCCCTGTTCCTAATGGAGCTACGTTCTAAGGTCCCTAACACATACGGACTAGGGTTAATTTTAGGGTTGCCGACTTTTAACAGCTTCCCTTTGGGAGATCCTGGAGCTTGCGTCATCAAGCCCCGTCCATCCCTGTCCGTGTTGCTAGGCAGGGGGGCAGGACTTGAGGCCGTGGTTTCCATGAAACCACTAGCCTCAAGCCACTTGCGGGAGATTTGCAGGCTCTGCCGGGATAACTGCCCGAATTTAGGGAGTCTCCCGGGCATTCTGGGAGAGTTGGCAACCCTGGTTAATTTAGTCAGCAGCCAATTGACCTACCAACATGTTTTTGGCATGTGGGAAGAAACCAGAACACCTGAAGGAAACCCACGCAGACACAGGGAGAACATACAAACTCCACACAGATAAGGCCTAGTGCAGGAATAAAACTAATGACCTCAGCGCTGTGAGACACAAGTGCTACTCACTGAGCCACTGTACTGCCCTATAAATAACAGGTAATTAGCAGGTATGTAATATTTAGAAATTGTTCTGTTCTGACTGTTCTATAATTACATGAGCACCTCTGCCAGTTATATAAAAACATGAGCACCTCTGCTGGCTGTTACACAATTATATGAGCACCTCTGCTGGCTGTTATATCATTACATGAGCACCTCTGCTGGCTGTTATATCATTACATGAGCATCTCTGCTTACTGTTATATAATTATATGAGCACCTCTGCTGGCTGTTATATCATTACACGAGCACCTCTGCTTACTGTTATATAATTATTGAAGCATTTCTCTGGATGTTATGTACTAAATATAAACACCTCTGCTGTCTGTTAAATGCTTATGTGAACACTTTTGCTGTGTGCTGTATAAAGAGATCCATCTTTATACTGTTTTTGTATGAAAAAGGTGCTAGTGTTCATCTAATATATATATTAACAAAATTGCCCATTTGTGGAAAAATAGTCCACCAACATACCCCCAGTTCATGCCATGTCCCCACTGTAGTGCACATAGGCCTATGCACAGCTGTTTTATGCACAGCTGTAGTGCCAGAACAAACAGAAAGACCTACTCCGGGTCATCATACTGCTGGACTGCTGAAACGGTGGCAGTATAGAGAGCCCCAGTGTAGATATGAGCATTTTAAATTAGTAAATTTAATTTAAACCACTGATGCTTTCATTTTTTGCTATGCAAAATGTTGTGTTAATGTAAAAAAATCAAACACAACAAAAAAAAAGCCTTTAATGACAGGACCAAAAGAGGGAAATATTTTACAACAACTATCCACAGACCTACAATACTACAAAAATAGAAAATGCATTTCTTCATCTGTTCTTCTATCATCATATTAAATCTTTCTTATGACAGCAGAGAGGAAATTACAGTGATTTTAGGGACTGAATCTTTATCAGCAGTTGACAGGCATAAAATAAATGATGAAAACATACAAACAGTTATTTATAATAGCATTTAGCTGTAAAGTGGCAGTTGTTCACGACTTGATTTATGTAATTTTTTTTTTAGGCAGCAAAAGGGAAAAAAAATTCAGCAGTCCATCAGACATATTATTATTGAAATATGGAAGTGGGTGAACTGGAAAGGAAAGAGATGAATGTAAACTGGAAGAGAGTGGTGTGCAAAGAATGTCAACTTTATTTACAAAGCTTAAGCACACATAAACATTTATTTTATTAGAGTAAAATTATATATGGTGTTACTTTTTACATAAAAATGAAGGAAGAAAGGAAACATCCCTCATCTTTTAAGCTAATATACTGTGCAGATTGAAAACACAGTATTAAAATTAAATTAATTTCTCTGGTGAGGTCTTATTTTTGTGTAAAAAAAACAAACAAAAACCTTCCTTACATCTGAACTGATTTGTTGTTCAAGGGACCATAGGCCGCGCTTCTATTCAAATATATGAAATGTGCGCAAGTGTATATGTAAATGGAATAAGTGCAGCCAAGGACCAAAAGTGACCACCGTGTAAATACAAGGAATAAAAAACAGGTTTGATGCACCATACCAAATAATATTAAATGCTATGGAGCTGATCCAGAGCTTTAGCACATCCAGAATGCTGATGCGATATACGTCCTATCCAGAGTTGTGTGTTTCAGGAGATAGGATGTAGGGAATAGTCACCCCTGTGGTTGGAGCCGTATGGGCAGAGGCTATGGCTGTACAAGATGGCAAGTTTCCAATGCATTTAATTGGGTTTTTTAATACTTACCTTTGCAGCGTTTAAAACCCATTTAAATGCTTTGTGGATCATGTACATTAAATCATGTACTGCCATGCTGGCATTATAATAAATACATACATAAATAAATTGTAGTTGTGTTGTAAGTTTTTGGGCCTGATCCAGAGCTACGCTTTTACATGCTGCGTACTTACGCTAGCGTACGTACGCAATGCGCTCCCCTAGGCACACCCCTCTCATGTACGTACTTTGGCCGCCTTACGCTTTCCAAATTCTACCTTAACTTTACACGGCGTAACCGCTCTGGTATGTATAGCCCTCACGCTGCTAAGCACGCCCATACTGTACGATTTAAATACCTCACCCCGCCTTTGAAGTGTAAATACGGGTGGCGTATGGCTGGCACGCCCCTTAGTACGTTGATACGCTACTGATACATGACTGCCCCTTACGCTATGACTTATTTGGCGTATCATCTGGCGCGCGTATGCGCAGTAAGTACTAATGAGCGCTTTTACGCTAGCGGCTAGTGTAAATTCACTCGCGTACGTGGCTCTGGATCTACCCCTTTGTGAGTACCCTTCTTTTATTATATTCATTTTTATTTAACTTTTTAAAACTGTGATACATCTTCTGTACAATGATGTATTTATTACTAATCTAGCCCTCTAAAAATGACTCCGATATGCCTCGTGACCATGGGGGGAGCAAGCAATTATATTATCTTCATTTAACTGTTATATATAATACCACAAATAATATTTACTACTTACAAGGAAGCATGTATGCTTTATCTATATGTAAGACGATACACATTAAAACAAAATATTGGGGATTCTGTGCTGCTTGTTTCAAGATCTCTGCATTGCAAGAGACAAAAAAATATTGTTTTACATCAGCATGCAAGGGCCGCATATTTCGTATTAAATGTCTTTGCCCTGAGGATTCACTGTTGTCTCTTCAGTTATATATGTCAGAACTCTTCTGTGCTGAGTGCAATAAGTGAGGAGCCTTAATGGCCATTTCCTGGGAAACAAGCAAAGATGACATACAATTTCACCCAGCACAAACACTATTTTCAGTAAATGTGAATGGAAACTTGCATAGCACAAATGTAATGCATTTTATTCAGTACAACATGTAAAAATAGAAGTTTATGAAATATTTTGCTATTAAGACACCTAATCCATCCAAACATGATACTTAAACTGCAGAGATCAAACTTAAGCATTTTCCTTGAAATGGATTAGCAATAAACATTAACTATTCATAGGACTTTATTCTAATAAAACACATACAATGAATAGCAAAGCTCTACTTTTGAGTTTCTGCATTGGTTAAAGATCTCTTTGCCTTTGGGTGGGGAGTGGGGTATCAGTGGGAAGAAGGGAATCAGCGGGAAGTGCACTAATTCCATCTACTACGGTAAATATGGGGCACCTTAAGTTTGAGGTTACATCTTTCTTCGCAGCATTGAACCAAGATATCTATTCAAATACATATTAAAGATTTCCACTGCACGGTGGCAGGTTAGGGGCCAACATGCATAGTTATTTAGCCATTATTTGTCTGGGAACCTCTTCCATCACATTGATAATGCTTGCACTATAACAAATGATCTGAAACTGTACATGTTACACTGGTGAAACTAGCACCGTTTTAGTGGACAGAGAATATAAAGAGTTTTTCGGTGTGGAGGAAGGAGAAAGGGGGTGGAGGAGGGAAGGGGAAAGAAGGGGAATGGGACAAGAGCCTGAAAAAGAGTAGTTATGGGAAGGAGTCAGGATGTTAATGGTGTGGTCATTTCTGCAAGTTGCCAGACACTAATTTTAAGAAAATTCTATTGTTTATTTTTCTTATAAAGATATGAATCCTTACGACCAGATCCAGATTTGTGGAAAGGAGTGTGAATCCTTGATCATCAGGACGCTTATAACACATATGCTAGGTGGGAAGGGTAGAGCTGAAGCGTCAGTAGGAGGGGTGTGGAGGTTATCAGATGACAGCTTCAAAGGGGATGATGGAATTTAGGGTCAGGGGGCACCATTGTTCCTTTTTGCCTCTGGCGCTAAAATTTCTAGTTATGGCTCTGGATGATGTAGCCTCCGAGTTTCACCCCCTTGGTGCACTGATTAAAGAAGACAAGAGAGCAACCACAGCACAGACACAGTTCCTGGCTGGCTATGCACATTATTAAAAGCGATTTGCCAGCCAGCTACTGCGTTAGTGTCAATGCACACAGCTCCTCTCTCACAGCTCCCTTCTATAAGAGTAACCCTGGCATTTGGTTAAGTTGGCATTATTCAGTGAGCAGGGAGCCATGGAGGAGAGAAGCGCAAGTTAAAGAAGAGATATTCAGGGACAACATTAAAGGTAAGTGAAATAGGGGAAGTCTGGAGTCACTCAATGGGGAGAAGTTAGGGCTGGAGACATAACAAGGGAAAAGAGGGTAATTCTGAAGACATAACAAGGGTGAAGAAGTCACTAAAATTGCCATTATATTGAGTGATATATAGGAATGATGATTTATGAGAAACAGTAAAAAATGTAAATGGGGGTGACACCAACCCTAGTGATGCCACTGGTGGGGAGGTATTTCATTTTTACAGTTAAGGCATACAAAGCACCTAAGGCTGAAGTTCTGAGTGCAATGGCATCGTACGTAATATGGATCCAGTCCGCGGTTATAGCTAGATATAAATTTATTGCAGTTTATAATGTTGTTGTTTCATTTGCTTTTAAGTTTACAATCATTAGCAATATATCTGCAAAAACTCTCTCAGTCCATAATCTCACCCATATGGTGTACTAATTTATTAGTATGTTCATTAAAATCAAAGCAGTGGATCAAGAAGAAGAACATGTTGGCACAACACAAGGAAAAGTGGTGTTTGCACACCTCTGGGTGTATATTGGGTTTTATTAATACTGGCATACATTGCAAATGTTATGTTTCATGCAATGTTATTTGTTACTTTTATTTGTAATCAAAGCATTTTATCCTTACATGACTTATATAGTATTTGCATTCTCAGATAAAATCAAGGACTTGCAAATTGCAGTGTATTGTTTCCTTCTCTTCTTCAAACTTATTTGAAGTGCTTTTCTACTGTACAAGGCCAATTCAGCAATCAATATATGCTGTTTTACATAAATTTATCCATCAAAATACCACAATTTTACACATTTGGATGAACGTTTGCATAAATGTAAGCATTTTGCAGCAATTTTAACAGTACCGTGCTAAGACACAGGCTGTGCCAGGATAAAATGTATGCTGGTAGGGTTATCATGCTGTTAAAGACAAGTTGTCTGACAGCTGCAAATGCCATAACTAAGCCACTGTGTTTTCTTTTTTTCTGGCATCTACCCTTATCAAGTAAAAAATAGTTTGAATCAAAACTAGTAGCAGTCTAAAGTGTGTATTACATTTGTTAACAGAGAGTTTAAGAGTGCATATTAGGATATATGACTTTTGGAGTTTTGTTGCTGAGCCTTAGATGATGTACTGTTGTGACAAGTTCAGAAAAAAAGGGCTTTTATAATTCACTGCTTGTCTGCAAAAAAAAGCATTCCCAGTAAACATACACCATGCTAACTTACATTTCTCCTTCCCTGTGTCACTCTGAAATAGCATTCTCTTTCTAAATGGCACACAAAAATTGCCCTTACAACATGCCTGCCATTTGTTTTTCGAAACATACTTTAGTTGTTTATTTGACCTTGCACTCTTCTTTGCTTGGAATTTCATTATTCTGAAAAATAAAGGAAAAGAAAAGACCCTACTTGACTGCACAATTATCTCTCCTTTTATAAATAGGAGAGTAGAAAATTTGTGAAACTATTCTGCACAAAGAGCTTAAACACCCATAGTCTTAACATAACCTTTACTTTTATAACTAGACATGAGCACTAGACCTCTTTGGTTTATATACGTATTGCATACTCAATGTACAATCTTTGTGAACAGGGCCGGAGCTATCACAGGATGACCAAAGACACACAAAGGGATCACCACAAACGGGAAGCCCAAACTATTAATTAAGCTTCCATGTTTTTAGTATCAATCCTAGGTGTATCTATAATGGTCTGCAGTGCACATGGGCCCCTCAGAACAGGGGGCACTGTGGCATGCATCCTGCACCCTGGGTTGGCTGGGGAAGGGGGGTCATTCAGCATCTATTTCTTTTCTCTAAGATCTTCCGTAGGGAAGAAATAGATGCCAAATTAGTCCCCCTTACCCTGCTGTGGGACTGTCCGATTCGCAAGCCAAAAAGGGGGTGGGGCCTAATGGCGCTGTAAGCCCTGCCCACTTTCTGCCCACGAATCAGGACAGTCCTGTCTCAGGTAAGGGGGGGGCATGTGCAATTCCTGCATAAGGGTCCCCTCACTTCTTAAAACTCCCCTGGTATCAACTGACCACCAGAAATGCCGGTGGCCTGATACAGTCACTGGCCCTGATTTAGAATTAATAAAGTCTCCCAACATGCATGTGCGTTCCAGATGTTCCTCAGTGGATCTCCAGGCAACGGAACTTAGTTCTAAATGCCTAGAGATCCGTCCAACAGGGCGGCGCATTCCTTCTGCCTGCCTAAGAGGAGGTTGCAATTAAATTTTTACAGTGAGGGCAGAGTTTACCATTTGCGGATTGGCAGTTGTATGGACTGCTGACTTAAATCTGCCTTATGGCAGCTTAACTGACCTGTGGACTGCCTGACATCTGTGCATGTGGTAAACAAATAGAGTTCTAAATCCAGCCCACTGACATCCGCCTCACAGTGGCACATGCTTTTCTGACAGACATACTTATCAGTATTGTCCATTGAGTCTGCCTGTCTGAACTGTAGCTTCTGTGTCACACACACAGACACACCGGTACTTTTGGCTGTTTTATCTCTCACAGCTGCGATGCAGTAAATGGAGCAGCCAGCAATACCAGGATCAGTGGAGAGAGAAAGGGATATCATACTGGGCTGTCTGGAATTATGGTAAGGGAACATTACACTGCAGGTCCCTTCTCTATGTTTCCGGCAGCCCAGACTGGTAAAACCTAGTGTATAGTAGTAGCATAAAAAGCGTACAAATAGGGGGACCCCATGCTGTTCTTCCCCCGGATTAGGGAGACCCCATGCTGCTCTTCCCCCTGATTAGGGAGGCCCCATGCTGCTCTGCCCCCTGATTAGGGAGGCCCCATGCTGCTCTGCCCCCTGATTAGGGAGACTCCATGCTGCTCTGCCCCCTGATTAGGGAGACCCCATGCTGCTCTTCCCCCTGATTAGGGAGACCCCATGCTGCTCTGCCCCCTGATTAGGGAGACCCCATGCTGCTCTGCCCCCTGATTAGTGAGACTCCATGCTGCTCTGCCCCCTTGATTAGGGAGACCCCATGCTGCTCTGTCCCCTGATTAGGGAGACCCCATGCTGCTCTGCCCCCTTATTAGCGAGACCCCATGCTGCTCTGCCCCCTGATTAGGGAGACCCCATGCTGCTCTGCCCCCTTATTAGGGAGACCCCCATGCTGCTCTGCCCCCTGATTAGGGAGACCCCCATGCTTTACATGTCCATTTTTTTTTTCTCAGAACGGGACATCTACTAATCTACACCTTATATACTTTACCTGGCCTTTATCTTCTTCCCTGCTGCTCTGGCGACAACTTCAACAGAAAAAAAAAGGGAAAGCCACTTGTTATAAGCGGACTTGGCAACTATGCTTGCATATGTGTGAGACATATTACGCATGCGGCATGACGCCATGTCGTCATCGCCGCGCTACTGTTTTTTTAATTTTCGTGCCTTTTTAAAAAAAATTGTGACAGTGGGTTGCTCTCTTTCTGAAAACGGGACATTTCGGGATAGACTACCTAAAAACGGGATGTTCCCGTTCAAAATGGGATGTATGGTCACATTACCCATGCTACTCATCCCCCTGATTTTCTGATACTTTTACTATATGTTTTTTTATTTTTCATGTTTTTCACCCAGCTATCATTAGAATATCGGTCAGTTGGGAGCATGCAAATTTTTTTGATTTTATACATTATTTCTTGGTCTGGAATCACATCTCCACTGTACAAGAGCTTTGATATCACAATGTGACAGATATCTGTCAGGCATCCTTACATACACCCTATACAATTATTAATTAAAATAAAATTATTTCTTTATTTACTTAGATTTATCATGCTTTGCTTGTTTTTACTCTACCTAGGAATTCATTTTTCATATTTTAAAATTCCTATTTAGTTTTTGTTTTCTTTTTGCTTTTTTTTTTTAACATCCCATTTTATTACTACTGTAATGTAGGCTTTTACACTCAGATGCTATGGCTTCCAGTTTAAGTTCCAGTATTTTAATCATGACTTTCTCTCAAAGTCATTTCATGCAGATTTCCTTTTAGATCTATTCTCATTCCCCCTGGGAAGCTAAAAGGATAGAAAAGCTGATCAAATTGTGAATAAGTCTTGGTTACTTTCAGACTCAATTTGAAAACATTATGATGTAGTCGTTGGTCCGTATGTACCATACAGTCACATTTGCTTTTGCTTCTCACAAAGGTTTAAATCTAATAAAATAAATGACCAAATTAGCATACATGTGCAAACATGATGAATCATTTGAGAAATATTACAAATCATTTAATTGATGCATAATGATCACAATTACTGTAAGTTTTATTCTGTAGTTTAATTACCCTGCTTAATATTTTAATTTGTTTAACCAATTAATTGACTCGCTATTCCCAGTACTTTAATCGCCAAATGCAAAATTATTTATATTTGTTTTTATCTGATGTGTATATGCATTTATACCAATATGTACACCTCCCAGCTTTCCTGTTTAATTGGGACTAACCCATTTTGACTGTTCTGAGGCTCATAAAACTGTATGCATGCGGTATACCCTAGCTAACGGATCATAAAAGGGCGATGTAAAATGTGACAATGCATGTCTTTTATGATGGATGGGGAGATTGGCACTTATGTTTGTGTTGTAGTTACTGTTAAGAGCTGGACATGTCATTAAACACTTCTTAATAGCTGAACAGAGGAAGACACAGCTCATTGCATTAAACTATTATTAAGACCCATATTGCCAAGCCCAAGTGCCAGGAAAAGTCTGATTGTTATACAAAACATTTAGAAAGCTATTAAAGTACTAACCGATTGTAACCATGTAATACTTTGATGACATAAAGCTAGTATTAAAACATGAAATAAATTAAAGTGGCTAAACAATTGCACACAGTTGTGTTAACGGATGTGTGTTAAGTTAAGCAGCCATATTGGGAAGAGGTCTTGTTTCCAAACTAGTAATTAGTTACAAGAGAACATAGGCCCCCATTCCTGTTCATATTTATTAAATGTGCACGTATGCAGCTGAGGAAAAGCCATTCAGTCAACGCCAACAGCTGTCTTTCATGTATGTCGCAGTCCTGCATCTGCGCAGCTTAGCTGACGACTATTCTGTGCATACATCAGATAGGGAGGGTGCACAAGATGCCCCCATGCAGAGTTTTGCTGGCTTCTTTGCCATTGGGCCTGGCTGTGTTTAGGACGTATGATTGCCTCCTGGCCCTCAAATGTTAAAAACCGTCTCACCTGCTCCCCTATTAATGTCTGTGTTATATATATATATATATATATATATATATATATATATATATATATATATTGTGTGTGTGTGTGCGTAAAATGATCACATAACACTAATGAAGATGGATTTGGAAAAAATATGATATATAAGTTGTCATCTAACTGAATTAGGAGAGAATTGTCAGCTTATGTTTATAAATCTTTGGCTGGCAGAGTAATCACACAGGAATGCTTGTGTAAATTGTATTATCCTGGGGACTGGATTGTTCTTGTTTTTTTTTTATCGGTACTCAAAAACACACCACAGATTGTACGCCCTTCAGTGATAATGTAACTTTGCCGAAACATTGCATTTGCTGTCAGATAAACAGAGTTTAAGCATTTGAAATAAGAATTAGGCCCATATTTATTAAGTACATAGTGCAGAAAACAAATTGCTACTCATTCAAATGCATTCATTTCTAATCTAGTCAAGATTGCCTGTCAATGTTAAAATGGTATCATTTCTTGCATTTAAATGGCCTATAACTATGGCTTCCACATTCCTGAAACAGAAATGCAGTAGAGCCTTAAACTTTCATGCAAGAGGAATTTACTCTTATTGCAATTTATTTATGCAAGTTGCCTTAAAGAGATATATGATGTGACAAAAGCTGTACTTTATATTATGAGCAATATAAGTTTCTGGCTGTAGCTGTTGGTCTAAAGGTCAAAGATGACTTCTGCCATCCACATAAGGGCTTTCTAATTCCAGTCACACATCTCCAGTGGGTTCCGTTCGCTGCTATGAAAGTCAGATTTTCTAAATACGGACAGCTGAAAGCTGCAAGGAGGGGATGCAGTGTAGAAGGGGAAACTTTGGGTTAGGCTGTGGGGAAGGGAGTCTTAGGGTTAGGCTGTGGGGATGGTGAAGGTTAGGGTCAGGCTGCAGGGAAGGGAGGGTTAGGGTTAGGGTAATGGAAGGGAAGGGTTAGGGTGAGGATTAGAATAGGGTTTGGGGAAATTGAGCAACTTCCATTTTGTGTATTCTGTTGGGGAATACTCACCAGTCGGCATTGGGGATTTCTCCTGGGGATCTTCGATTCCCTCACTCTGGTGAGGCAGGAACAATCGCTGGTGGTTGGACGTCAAAAATGGCTGGTAGGATATGGCCCTGTTGTAAAAGGGCCGTTCTCAGTGGTAAACCACACCCATCCCCAATAGTTTTCTTTTTGTCTATTTCTATGTCAGAAATTTGCACGTTCATGTTATCAGACCCTAACCTTTATAGGAGGATTATCGGAGATTTCACAAATTCCTTACACTACACATTACAGCGATTATTGTTCCAATCTACCGATAACTGGATGATTGGACCAGTAATCGCTCTGCTGTGTTTCTAGCTATAATGTTGTGCAGACACTTGATCCAAATAAAAATTCTAATCTATCCACAGAGGATACGTGGTTAATCATCAGCAGTTATCACAGCACTGAGAATAACATGTGCTCTATGTTTTTGTCAAGTGCAGTGACATGAGAGAAAGTTTGTTTTACTATGTCCATTGGGAAAAATTAGTAAGTAACCCACTAAGGTTAGAGTAGAGGAAGTTTCACAACCAGCAAAGGAAAGGGTTCTTCACAGTAAAGGCAGTCAGGATATGGAATTCACTGCCAGAAAAGGTTGTGATGGCAGATTCACTTGATATGTTTAAGAAAGGGTTAGATACATTTTTAGCAGAAAAGGACATCCAGGGTTACCAGGATCGCTAATTTCGCTAATTTACAGTAGTGGAGCCAGGGAGAAATTTATTTATTTACTTATTTATTTTTTATGATTTCAACAGTTTGGAGGTTGCTTCATGTGGATTAACTTTAAATATATATATAGGGATCGCAGGAGATCCAAAATAGGTTGAACTTGATGGACTGTTGTGTTTTTTCAACCTCATCAACTATGTAACTAATTGTAAAGATGCATTTACAGTGGACATTCTAATGTTCTTTCTTTTTTAGTAATTGCGTTGAGTTTAGATATTATTGCATCTGAACAATTCCTTCTATTGGCATTTTGGGCCAGGTCCTAAGCTAACTCTGCTAGCGTATTTACGCTAGCCGATGACATAATTTCACCTGTTTGTACTTATGTTACGCCACGTAACTCCTAACGTACGTACCATCAGTGTAAATATGAACAAAGGGGCGAGGGCATCAATACAACACACGTAATTACGCTTTGGAAGTGGGGGAGGCATTTAAATTGGAAAATATGGTCTGGGTTTGGCCATCACATATGTAAATGCATTATGTAAGTCAGTACTTACGTGTTGAAAAGTTAAGGTAGGGTTTGGGCAGCGTAAAACTGCCAAAGTACGTACGAGAGAGGGGAGTGCCTAGGGGAGTGCATAGTAACTACACTAGCAGAAATACACTACGCGTTGTAATGTAACTAGCCCATAGGTCTGGATCTACCCCATTGTTTTGCTATTCACTTTTCAGTGGCCCTTGCTGGAGGTTCACTTTAGGTCCTTCTATACTGACTGCTGAGAAGTACTCACCAAGATCTTGATTTAGAGTTTTAGAGTACAGAATTTGTCTGCATGACCCATTTATTTCTGAGCTGATGTAATTTTTTGTGCCCACAGTAGGTTTTTAGCTCAGAAATGGGTGCAAAGATAAGTTGTAGGCATTTGGACAAATGCCACCCAAAAGGTGGTACAGGGTATGCCAATAGGGCTGAGCCAAGTTGAGTTTTTGGTTTAAAAATATTGAAGTATGATTCTTTAAAATATATTGACTTACAGATGGGGTCTGGTGCATTGCAAAGGCATACTTATTTTTTTTATATTTCTATATTAATAAGTTCACACTGTAACATAGTATCAATACTTGCAGTTCAATGTATATCTTTACATACACAGTACATTTTGGCTTTACATAGGTTCTTTCTGTTAATGACAAATCGGCGGATCATTATCTAACACTATAAAGATACCATGATGTCAGATAGAAAGTGTTATACAATTGTTGTTTTGTGGAGTCATCTAGCAGGTCTATGTAACTCTCCCACGAGGAGAAAAAACTTTCGCAAAGGCATACTTTAAACAATACAAATATGCAGAGGCGTATCTACCCATTGACTGGGATGGCACCCGTCAGTGGCACCAGCCAAAGGGGGGCACCACTCGGCAATGCCACCCGTGGCTAAGAGATAGTGCCGCGCTGGTCTGGAGTCAGACTGCGGCTGGATGCTTTTAAAATGAGGGCTGGCTAGTTGCTAGGATACCTGTGGTCACAGGTTTCTCTGTAACCACGGGACTTCATTTCCCTTGCAATTCTCGGCCACCGCAGTACTGCATGTCCCTCGCAAGTCTCGGCCACCGTGGGACCTAAATTCTAACCGCAGTCCCGCTCGGAGGACATAGGTAAGGCAAGAAAACCTGGGGGGAGGGGCTGGAGGCACATGATGGGAGTACTAGGGGAGGCTGGAGGCACATGATGGGAGTACTGGGGGGGAGGTGCTTGAGCCACATGATGGAGGTACTAGGAGTAAATGGGTAATGGGGGCACACCAGTCCCTTACTTTGCCAGGGGCGCCAGACCCATAGGTACAGCCCTGCGAATATGCACAACTTTACCTCTGTGTATGTACATTATAAATTAGTAATGACTGAGTACATGCTAGGAACATGCCTACAGAAATACATAAGCAAATAGTCTGACACATGTATTGTGGTAGGCTAGACAATTACACCTAATTGGGACTTTTAAATAGCTCCCAGGGTTTGGCTTGGTTTCTTAGGGGTTTGTTTAGTCTTTTTTGCACTTTAATGGTAAATGATTGCGGTTGTTTTAACCCACATAGGCCAATCCAATATAAATTTTAACAATAAGAACAATAAAAAGATTGTTAAATCTTATCAAAATGTTGGCATGCCTGGCATTGTGTGGCTCTAATAAGAAAACCATCACTCTGCTTTAGTGTTTTCAGCATTTAAGAGAAGTTTCTTATTACTGTTTACTGCTTTTGGTTGCTATTTAATGCGTATCATACAACAGTGATGGAACGAAACCATTTATGTTTTCCGCTGATAATTAGAGTGTTCTTCTCTTTAATGGTGGAGCTTTCCCTTCTAAAATGATTTAGAATAAGTTGTGAAGTGGAATCTGTGGTTCTAGTCCTCTTTTCTTCCTTGAAGTTTCCATCTATGGTTGCTTTATTTGGGGTCTTGATATATTTGTTCAGCAGTTGTGTATTGTCGGGTTAAATATGGTTGAATGATTGTAGCACTGTGCCATCAGGAAAGTAGGTGAATATTATAGCTCTGGATGACTGGTGGTGGGTAAACCAAGGTTGTATTTCATTCTGTTGTAGCTGTATATATCGGCCTACAGTGAGTTTTCATCTGGATCTTGATTTACACTATGCCCCAATGTATTTCCCAATGCAAAAGGAAAGTACTGGTTTCAACTCAGATTGTAATGCCCCAATGTGTAATACATCTGATAATCCATCTTATTTGCAGCTTGCAATCATTTTTGCATCACATAGAATTGTAATCATTCTTTAATAAACTGAATTTGACCCACATTGTTTTTTGGTATCATCTCAGATTTCTAGTTATTACGTTTTGTGTGCTATCACAATTAGGGGCCATCAACAATGGCAAATGTAAAATCACTACAACTAACTACATACTGTATATTGCACCAGTGTAAAAAAGAAGGTGTAATAGATACCCACTAATCACTATTTAACTTGTCTATCTACCTAGCCATCTAGATATATTTTAGCATGAATTGGCACTAATCTGCATAATGCTCATTTCTTAGTAGTATGCCCATTGTTGTTGTAGCATATAACAACACTGAAAAGTCTTCACTAGAAGAAAGAAATATAGAACCCTAAGGAAATAACATATGCACTAGATTTAGTTGGTATATGGCTCTTTGAGTATAAACAACAGCCATGAAGTCTTTGTAATGATGCAGATAAGGAGAATAAATATGTTATCTTTTATTCATTTGTAAGATGGGCTGTTTCTCTTGAGCTTTGCCAGCTTTATTGCACCGCTTATTGCTTGCTTGTAGCAGAATATACATTTCACCTGTCATTTTTGTAGCCAGCATAACTGTGCCTTGTGTGATTTCTGACTATTGCCATATTTTGAATGCAGAATTCATTAATACCTGAACTTTATGTCAAAGCTACTGTCTTTTATTGACTGTTTTTATGCTGTGCATTGGCTTGGGCATTGTGGAGCAGCATGTGTCATCCTGAGAGCTTGTGACATTTCTGATATTTTATTCTGTAAAACTTAATACAATGGCAAGTTTTTAGTACAGTAACTACAAATAGTAGAATATCTGTCCAAACCACCAATTCATTTATTAGTATATGAAGTTTGACTAATGCTGCTTCCTTTTCTTATGCTCTATGCTCCGTTTGCTAATGGGGCATCCACAAGTGCAAGGAACTATACTGTCCATTAAATGACAGGGATCTATGTTATAAACAGACCTAGGGAGAAAAAAAAGTTTAGTATTTTTTTTCCCTATGTACTCATAAAAGACCTCTTTGCATACCCCTGATATACCCCACATGTATTACAAGCTTTTTGAAACCTGTTTTAAAAATCCTGCATTTGTTACTGAATAAAATGTAGACAGTTTATTTTTATATTTAATTTTTTCCATGGAAAACAAGAGGAGCCTTCTGTACAGTTAACAAAATGTAATAAAGTTAATGTTTGTCTTGTAACTAATGATTTATGCTTCTTAATAACCTCCATAGGGAACTACAGAACATTTAAACTTATTATTTAGAACAAGTGCAATTCGTTTGAAAAATGTGCTGAATATTACATAAAAATATTTGTTCCAAAACAATATTTTTATACCTTTTAAAACAATATTTTTATACCTCTATAAAAAAAGAAACAAAACAACAAAACAAAATCCTAAAACAAAAAACAACAGTTTTCAAACTTTATACTAGTTGTTTCAAGCTTACAATACATCACCCAAAGTTAAGTGATTCTTCATGTCTATTCTATTTCCTAAGCTTTATGTGAGTAGGAAGCTACATGAAAATAGCCTGAAATTCAGGGCCGGTGCTAGGGTGTTCGGTGCCTTCCGTGAAAACTTTAAATTTGCGCCTATCTGTTTAAAAATGTATCATTATAGATATAGGGGCAGATCCTGCTGTACGTTTTTCTGCGAATTTACGTGTGGTATACACGTAAATTCGCAGTTTAGAGCGTACTGCGCATGCGCACCGCATAAAATACGCACATTCGCGTAGCGTATTTTCTAACGTAAGGCGAATTCACGTATTGCGAACGTAAGTAATTACGTGTGGGCGTGCCAAAATTACGTTAGAGAAGATTACGTGCGAATTACGTGAAGTAGGCGGGGGGGGGATTTAAAGTGTACAGTATGGGCGTGCTAAGCTGCGTACGTTCGCGTAGTCTGTACGCCCGCTAGCGAACGTATTGTGTTACGTCTGGAAAAGTTAAGGTAGGGTTTGGGTAGCGTATTTTCACAAAATACGTCCGTGCAGGGGGTGTGTTAAGGGTAGCGTAGCGAATTTACGTACGCGAAAATTCGCTACGCGAACAAACGTAAAGCAAACGTTGTTCAGGATCTACCCCATAGTATCCATGTAAACATCATAAAACACAATCTTGTAAACACAATATAAAAAGCAAATCATAGCCGCTACTATACAATACAGGCAGCATTCTAGTCTCCACTATACAAATCCCATTTCATCCTAAAAACTGCAACACAATACAGACTATATATCTTAGGGACACATACCTTACCAACAGTAATTCTGTAACGTAATCTATGTTACTTGTTGCAACGTAGATTGCGTATACGCGGTTTTAAAGACCGCGTATACGCAATCTCTGTTGCAACAAGTAACGTAGATTACATTACAGAATTACTGCACATGCGCAGTAGAGCATATTGGAAAACTCTGGCCGCATTTGCAATGCGGCCGGAGCTCTGCATATGGCCCATTGAGAGGCTGCAGAGACATGATGGGGTAATTGTAGGACTCTGCATACGGCCCAATACCCCTATTATGTCTCTGCAACCCCCCTCCCAATATCTCTGAAGCCCCCCAGTATCCACATCATGTCTCTGGGGCCCCCCAGTATTCCCTATCATGTGCCTCCAGCCCCTCTCAATATTCCCCATGTGCCTCCAGCCCCCCTCAGTATTCCCCATAATGTGCCTCCAGCTCCTTTCATTATTCCCAATCATATGCCTCCAGCCTCCCTCAGTATTCCCCATTATGTGCCTCCTGCCCCCCTCAGCATTCTCCATCATGTGTCTCCAGCCCCCCTCCCCAGTATTCCCCATCATATGCCTCTTACCCTCCTTCACCCCCAGTATTCACCATAATGTGCCTCCAGTTACCCTCCTTCACCCCCAGTATTCACCATAATGTGCCTCCAGTTACCCTCCTTCACCCCCAGTATTCACCATAATGTGCCTCCAGTTACCCTCCTTCACCCCCAGTATTCACCATAATGTGCCTCCAGTTACCCTCCTTCACCCCCAGTATTCACCATAATGTGCCTCCAGTTACCCTCCTTCACCCCCAGTATTCACCATAATGTGCCTCCAGTTACCCTCCTTCACCCCCAGTATTCACCATAATGTGCCTCCAGTTACCCTCCTTCACCCCCAGTATTCACCATAATGTGCCTCCAGTTACCCTCCTTCACCCCCAGTATTCACCATAATGTGCCTCCAGTTACCCTCCTTCACCCCCAGTATTCACCATAATGTGCCTCCAGTTACCCTCCTTCACCCCCAGTATTCACCATAATGTGCCTCCAGTTACCCTCCTTCACCCCCAGTATTCACCATAATGTGCCTCCAGTTACCCTCCTTCACCCCCAGTATTCACCATAATGTGCCTCCAGTTACCCTCCTTCACCCCCAGTATTCACCATAATGTGCCTCCAGTTACCCTCCTTCACCCCCAGTATTCACCATAATGTGCCTCCAGTTACCCTCCTTCACCCCCAGTATTCACCATAATGTGCCTCCAGTTACCCTCCTTCACCCCCAGTATTCACCATAATGTGCCTCCAGTTACCCTCCTTCACCCCCAGTATTCACCATAATGTGCCTCCAGTTACCCTCCTTCACCCCCAGTATTCACCATAATGTGCCTCCAGTTACCCTCCTTCACCCCCAGTATTCACCATAATGTGCCTCCAGTTACCCTCCTTCACCCCCAGTATTCACCATAATGTGCCTCCAGTTACCCTCCTTCACCCCCAGTATTCACCATAATGTGCCTCCAGTTACCCTCCTTCACCCCCAGTATTCACCATAATGTGCCTCCAGTTACCCTCCTTCACCCCCAGTATTCACCATAATGTGCCTCCAGTTACCCTCCTTCACCCCCAGTATTCACCATAATGTGCCTCCAGTTACCCTCCTTCACCCCCAGTATTCACCATAATGTGCCTCCAGTTACCCTCCTTCACCCCCAGTATTCACCATAATGTGCCTCCAGTTACCCTCCACTCCCCCCAGTATCCCCCATAATGTGTCTCCAGTTACCCTCCACTCCCCCCAGTATCCCCCATAATGTGTCTCCAGTTACCCTCCACTCCCCCCAGTATCCCCCATAATGTGTCTCCAGTTACCCTCCACTCCCCCCAGTATCCCCCATAATGTGTCTCCAGTTACCCTCCACTCCCCCCAGTATCCCCCATAATGTGTCTCCAGTTACCCTCCACTCCCCCCAGTATCCCCCATAATGTGCCTCCAGTTACCCTCCACTACCCCCAGTATCCCCCATAACGTACCTCCAGCCTCTCTTTACTTACCTGTTTCCTGGCTCCTCTGCGGCGCTGTGTCTACAGACAGGAAGTGCTCATACAAGAAGTTCCTGTGTGAGCTGCTTCTGCTTGCTGTGTCACTACTGCAGCAGCTCATACAGGAAACTCCTGTATGAGCCCTGCTAATCTGTATAGCGGATCTGTTTATACTAATCTGTCCGCCGCCATGCTGGATAGGCGCCGGACATCCTCCCGCTCCCCGCTATACAGATTGGCAGCGTTCATACAGGAGACTGTATGAACACTGCCAATCTGTATAGCGGGGGGATTTGCGGCACCTATCCAGCATGGCGCCGGGAAGCACCACATCCCCTCGCGGAGCGGATCACACCGGCCCTGCTGAAATTCTTCACTGGTATCAGCAGTGTTGTGTCTTTTCAACCACAATATAATTCATAACAGTACTTGGTACCAGTTCTTAGGGAAACGTTTTAGGTTTATGTTACCACTTCACTTCACTTCCTATGAATCTTAAGTCACATGCCATTTGATCTATAGCTGGATCTTGTTGTTATTCCTGACTTTCCAGGAAAAATATTATGTAAGGTTGGGGATTTTTCTTTTGTTTTGTTTTATTATGGATAAACACAGGAATGTATAAAGATGTGTAAAGAAAAATAATAGACATCACTGCTTTATGTGCAGTGATGGCTATCCTGGTGTACCACATGCCCTCATCATTTAAAGGACCTCTTATTACTTTTACTCTTGATAAGGTCAATCAATACATATAATCAAACTACAAATAATATTAGATAGCTGTAAGTGTTACCAATGTAAATTATAAGAATAGAATATAAAACAGATGCTAGGTAGAAGCCTCCCAGGATTGAACTATATTGTACTGAAATTCAGTATATTGCATCAATGCAATTAAACTTTAAACCATCTTGTAATAACCAAAATATCTCCAACATACACTAATACAAGTAATAAATTCAAAACAGTAATATGCATACACTAAGGAGTCAGCATCTTCAAATATTTGGGGATACCTAATCACTAGCAAATGACTCATGATATACATGGTATACTCCTTATACACTTGTAATTAAATATACGTATACACGCACAGGTGTAATTCTGTAAAGGTCAAGTATTTTTTTTCAGCTTTGAGAAGATAAATCCATATAGCTTTAGTTCAATCTATTGAAAGTTATCATTAGATTCTATGAAAATAATGACATACAGAAAGTATACTGTATTGACTCATCAGGAAATGACTGTCATTGTGGTATATATACTCATCATTCACAGACATTCTGATATGCTGAAAAATTATTCATACATAATACCATTAGAAGCTCTCCAATAATATGGACAATATGAAACTAGTCTCAGAGTGTCTATATTTTATATCTATATAATTACTCTCACAGAAAACAAAAATGGACAAAGGAGTAAACGAACCATGATTGATGCCTTCATTCACAATAGCCAACACTCACACAATAACGACTCGGACAACTTTATTGGATTAAAAAGGGGGCATAAGTTTATTGAAAAAAATAATTGAATTAATCGGAATTAATTTGTGAAATTGAAATCATAACTATAAAATTTAGGGTTGCGACCAGGTGGCAATAGCAGGTAGGTGTGTCACCTCAGGTTACTTAAAGAGACAAACCAGGTTGTCAACAATGGCGCCCCCACCTCCCAAACCCGTTGCCCTGGCTCCACCTCTTCAATGTGCACACCTAATCTTATGGAGGAGGCAGACCAAGGCCCACGTCACGAGGCAGGCGACCTGGCGATTCTTAGGAGGGTGCGCCTCTGCTTGCAGATATTTCTCCCTCTATTTTCTTGCGCCTACATAAAAAATAGTGACACACCACCTCTATCACCAAAGCGAGGCACCTTTAGTTACCTCCGCCCGCCACCTGCTAACCCCACAAAACCTCGATCAAGCTTTGAATGAAAAGCAAATTTCCTTCATCCGAAAGATGAACTCCATCCGCCCTATTCAACAAATAATTATCATGAACAATCAGTGGATGGGAAATAACCATGCCCCCCAGTGAAACAATAAAACTAATGGCCCTATTAATTTGCTTTCGAGCTCCATCGAGTTTCTTAATTGTATCTAGCCCTCACCATGTCCTCCTAGGAATAATTTTGGACCAAAAAATGGGCAAACTGGGATAAAGTGTATGAATGGCCGCAATGTCCCTTTTCATCGCCAATTCCAAAACGCATGAAGCAATATGGCCCAAGTCGTTGCCACCCAAATGTATAATCAGGCAATGGGGCAGACTATAAACTGATGCAAAAACAAACCATAAAACAATTCCCACCTCATTCCTCTAAAACCAAGCCACTCAATCCCCCAGCCTGAAGGACGAGACACTGCATTATTGTGCTAAAAAAAACTAACCTGCCCAGTAAATATATGAGTGCCCCATGATCCATGCCGTACGGCCATGAGGCACTTGTCCTGGAAACAAAGAGAAAATATTCCAAATAGTTAGTGTTGTCATGTAAATTACATCAGTCGGCTACCGCGCAATAAAATACTCATATTAAAATTGATATAGGGACACAGGGGAAGACACAAAGGTAAGGGAGAGAGCCAAACCAAACTATATGTAAGTGGAACAAATCCTGAAAACCCCCAAGGGCCAATGGTGAGAACCTTACTAAAGGGGAAAAAGGCAGGAGAAAACATTTTCATATATCGCCCTGGCTACGGCTCCCCCATAGTCTAAAAAAGAAAACCTACCATCTCTCGAAGAACCTATAACAAAGCAATAACACCAGTAATAAGGCTCTTACAACTTGTCCAACCTAATATACTTGCGGAAGGCCGCAGACTTTCACCTCCCCAGATGCATAATCTGATCAGAAGAACATCCCTCTGAGGCGGCAGAAGTCGCGGCGCCTCTAAACAAATGCGTGCTATAAGCAGAGGCTTCCAAACCTAAACCCTTCACACAGAGTTTCAGAACTGCCGAAAATTAAAATTTGGTAAGTAGGTAAGAATTACTGTGAGATAACCAATTTGACCCTCCTGGGTGACCCCCGCTAAGGTATTGTTGCACCAAATTAACGAGACAAATCTCTGGCATTGAATATTTATTTACAATTACCCATCTTCCTCTGCCCATTTGGTCAGTTTTCGAACGATGAATCTTACGCATCGGATAAGATGACATTTTCCCGCAGCAAACCCGAATTTAAGTGATTTTTACCAGCCGCCACAAGTTCGGAGACCCTAAATGCTCTGAAAAAGGCCAAAGAAAAAGCGACACAAAATAATTTAGCTTCAAAAGAATTATTTTTGATAATAATGATGAAGAATCGATGGGACGTCGCTTATCACCTGTCGTCATACTCTTACGGGCCCACCCTTTTAAAACCATCAATACAAAGAAAGATTTAGTAAAGTCAGATTTACCGCTCAGTCTAGTAAAATATGATACACATTAAGACATGTAAGCATTAGACCTACTGTCCTGAAACTCACACCAAAGCCAATCTAAAAGCAAAACGCTGTCAGACTTACCTGATCTCTCTCTACTTCGCTTATAAGAGACCCATTGGTCCCACACACTTTGATAGGCTCTTAAAGTACTTGAGGCTAGGCAGCTTGCCGCCAATGCCTTTAGGCCGGCCGCACAAACAGCCAGAGATGACACGGACATGACAAACCAACCTGATTAGCATTAGACGCCAACTTCCGAAACTTAGCCCAATTAAAGCGCGACCCCCAGGACATGTTTAGCTCTGAAAGTAATATTAAATCTCAAACACTGAAGTATCAAATAACGCAACAACCTAATCGCCGGGGGGAACAAAGCTTTTTGTCCATTGATAGCTTGGACCACTCCCAAATTGTTGCACCAAAAAAATTATATGTTGCGCAAAGCAACGGCCCAAAGATCTACAGCAACGACAATAGGGAAGAGCTCCAAGACAAACAGATTAGCTGTAATGCCTAGCTCAAACCAATCAGGAGGCTATGGTGCTGTGCACCACTCCCCCAGAAAGTACGCTCCAAAACCTTTGGACCCAGCAGCATCTGTAAACAATTCCAATTCTGATTTAGAAGCCGCAGGAGAAGTCCAAATGCGTACTCCGTTAAAACTCTCTAAAAACTGCAGCCAAACATTCATGTCATCCCAAAGGTCCGTAGAGAAATGAACAAAATGATGAGAGGCCTTTACACCCGCCGTTGCTCTCTAAACACCTGCAAAAAATGTAAAAGACCCAGCAAAGATTGCACCTTTTTTAAAACTGCACGCCAATGGCCGCATAAATCGCTTAACATCAATTTTAGCTTATTTACTTTTTTGGGGGGAAGCCGACAGGAACCTGCAACTGAATCTATTTCAATTCCTAAATTTGAAATGCAAGTAGCGGGGCCTTCTGTTTTCTCTGATGCCAAAATGCCAAAATAATGCCCTTGCAGAGAATAAAGCTTGACTACAAGCCGGGCCCAGAAACAAATAATCATCTAAATAATGTGCAATAAATTTATGACGCGCCCCTACTTCAATGCACCAGTGTAAAAACGTACTTAGTTTTTTAAAGAGAGGACAGGAGATGGAACATCCCATAGGCAAAGCTCAATCAACGAAAAATCCTTCTGGTAAACTGAAACTCATAAAAACAATTGAGCCTGGATGTAATGGTAATAAACGAAAACCAGACTCAATCTCAAATTTTGCCATCAAGGCACCTTTGCCACAGGAACGAACCATCTCCAATGCCTCCTCGAACAACTGATACGATACTGAGTATGCAACTGGATCAATAGTGTAATTTATGGACGAACCTTCGGGATAAAATAAATGTATTAAACAAAATTTGCCAGGAACCTTTTTTGGAACCACCCCAACCGAGGAAATCATAAGCCGTGATTGGAGGTTCTGAAAAAGGGCCCAACATCCTATCTAATGCAACCTTGCGCAAAACCTTTTCTAAAACAAATATGTGGCAACTGTCGAGCGGACTTCAAATTCCGCTGACAACCAGTGACCACTGAACCTTGGATAGGGAGTTTAAAGCCATCCCTGAAACCTTCAATCAATGTAACAGCAACCGATTATTATAAACATTAAGCCACTTCATCATTCTATCCAATCTAACGGGTGTTGTTGCTTTGAGGATTGGGTTTTGAACCTGACCCTGTCCTAGAACCAGAGGTGGGGAGGGATTTACAATCTTTCACGGCGTATGTCCCCCTGCAGCTTGTGCAGAGGTGCTTGTACCTGCATGCATTACCCCTGGTGCATCGGGAATTGTTGAACGAGAAACATTTCCCTTTGCTAGTGTTGTAAGAAAACTACTTTGGTGGTTGAAATTGTTTCCAAAAGGAAGAGGAATCCGACCCCGATTTCGCGTTTGTAATTCGCAGCCATACCCCCACGTCGCTGTCGGAAAAATCTATGTATTTTGACCTGTCCTGATTCTTCCAAAAATGCTCGTTGTACGAACGCCACATCACTGATCTGCTGTTGTTGTACAGATCGTGAATGAGATGCATGTACCTCAAAATACCCATGTATTCGATCAGTCGGATCTCTAAGTAGCAAGTTGCAAATGGTCCAAAACCCCCTACCCAATTAGAAAAGGTCTTGTAGGAATATTCGCCAATTCCCCTTTAGCCTTAGCGGCAGCTGAAGCCTCTTTACCCGTTTTCATAACCGCAAACATGTCAACATAGTGCCCTCGTTTTATGCGTTCCCTTGTAGATTGCCGCACATCCCAAGTAACTGAGGTATTATCACATAAAATGGGAGGAAGGCCAGAACGTTTGTGAGGGGCTTTTGTACTTTGCTTCCCCTTCCTTGAAGACTCGCCCTTAGCTTTTTTATCCGCAGTGTTTTCTTTAACAATTTCATTACTTTTGCCGGGGAATTTGGGACGCGGACGACGTGACGCTATAACTGACACTCCCGTCGCTTGATTCCTCCCCTTCCTAATAAGAATGAACAACTTCCTTACCTGCAGCTGCCTCGTCTTCCAATTCAAGATTTGACCTCTGATTCTGGGGATCCTCACCCCTTGATGTTCCAGGTAATGGATCAGTGCCACTGCATCCATATTTTGACCACCAGTGGCCTGATCTGAGACTTGTTCTGGAAGAGATATAGCGATAGCATTTTCCTGGGGTTGTCTCAGCGATTCCCATGCTCTCTTTCTGCTAGCCCCTGTCTGATCTGCAATTACTTCCTGACCTCCAGGGCCCACCTGTGATCTTCCCGCTATAACTGGATACTTCCCTTGACCGTACCCCACAACACATTCTGCTCCAATCTAGGAAAGGCACTCGATGGCAATTTATGGAAAGGCACTCAATGATTTTTCCCAAGGTAGATCAGCAACAATACTCATCCATCAAAATGAAACTTCAAAGAGAGACAGACACACCCCTACCTAACCATTATATAACTTCTGTCACCTGACCTAACCACTCCCTTACACTACCCACAACCAATAACCAGCAACCCTTCAGAGATGCTTCTAGAACCCTATTAACAGTGTTGAATATTGTGACTGCAGGCCCAATCTGTTGTTTATTGTCCCTCTCCTTTATACAGTGTTCGGTCTTATTTGCCAGTATTTCTTTTTGTAGTGGTTTGTGCTTTTTCATGTTAGCTAGCACTAACAAATGTGACTGCCTTCTTATGCCTGCTCTCTGGACCAGTTATAAAGATGTCCTCATAATATTTCAGACAGTGATAAAACATTTGCCATGATAATTTTCCGATTATGTCATGTCATGAGTAGAATGCAGAGCAGTATGAAGGTGTTTTTTTCCCCACTGTTCCTGAATTGCTGGCTGACTGGGTCAGACACCCTCCAGCATATACTATTACACTACTATTTTACATACTAACCTGAGCTCTCAAGCACCCACATGCCAGGGGGGATTTTCAGGCAACGGTAAGACATAATTGTTGGATCAGTATAAATGGCTACCTTTACAATTCAATCTCAGCAAATTGTGATTTCAGTGTGTTATTGCACTGGTCTATTGGACATGTATCTTATTCTCATATTTATTTAAACCACCAGGATATGTAAGTTGTGTAGAAATGATAGCAAAGACTTATGGTTTTCTATAACATCCTGAAGTATGGGTTTGTTGCTCATTTTAATCACCATATCATGACCATGGGCTGTATTCAGATCTAATAACGGCAGGACACTTACGCACGCAAGGTGCGTAAGTGTCCTGCCTTCAATGGAGGGCACATGAGCCCTCCAGATGTTAAGCTAGGGGTACTATAGTACTTAGTTCCGTCCGAGCCCATTTCCGAGGAAATGGGCTGTGCTTCCCTTCCGCCCGCTAAAGACAGTTGAGGTAGGCTTATGGCAGCGTAAGCTACCATAAAGCCCGCACGACAGAGGGGAGTGACAGGGGGTGTGCACTCCCCTCTGTCTGGCGTAATTTCAGACCCCCGCACGCACGGAAAGCTTGCAGGGGTCTGAATCCGGTCCCATATTCTGATTTGACTAAAGCTAAAATACCTATATTTTTAATAGTTGATATTTGAATATATGTATTTCCATATCTCATATACTTTAATTTCATGTTATATTGTGGGAAACAAAAAAAGAAGAATCAGAGTCTTTGGGCTGTCACTTTAAATCACTACTAGAATTGTGATAAGGTCGGTGCCAATGGCTTCATGGGCCTTTACACCACTAAATGAGTTTGCTTATCAAGCATGGAATGGAATGTTTCTTTGCCTCTCTAACAATGTTTATCAAGTGCCTGGTCTCATCTGCAAGAATCCGCAGTGCAGCTGTAGGATGCCAGGAGAAAGTATTGCAATGAATAGACTCTGAGACTGGCTACTCACCACTCAAATAGGCTTTATGTGAAGCGAAGGCTTTGTGATATTAGTTTGGAAATCTGTTATGTGCCCCTGTTGAATGCTAAAAAGACATCAGCTGACTGTTTTCAATTTGACAGATGTGGCATTAATCAGATGCATTGAAAGCATCTGTTGAAGACTTTAAGAAAAATTAGACAATTTAGCGATCTAGGTTGGGCAGAGATGACTGCAAAAGCTTTCTTCGTAATGGACTAAGCATAACATTCCTTGTGCTTTCCATAAACTCAAATGTCCCAACAACTGATGTAATTGCTTCTATCTAGAGAAAATACAGTTAAACTGAGACACAGTACATGGAAAAATAAAACTTGCAGTCAGAGAGACAACTCTGTCTATCAGCTAAGTGAATGTTCTTTGGCTTGTTCTATATGACACATGAATAAACTTGTAGTTTATATCTATTTTCACAAGCAACTGCTTATACTTTTCATTCAGTTTTCTGCTTTATACATTTTGACACAATTACCGATTTCACAGCTAAATTCCCATTATTCATCTATACAGGGCTCATAATTCAGCTGACTGTATAGATATATGGAAGGGAAATCATTGTGGCTGATGCCAGACCTTTTAACATGACCTGTTCCATTAGGTACTAAAAGCTGTGCACCTGAGCCTTCACATGTCTGCTACTATGGTAACCACCTGTGCTGGAGAGAAAGGACCTTATTCAGAGTTTGAAAATAAGAGAGGAAAGTTACTCCTGGGCTAAACCATTCCTATTCCAAGTCTAAATAGCAGCGTAATAGTAAAGCTGGTCAGTATCTGTGTGCAGTAAGCAATTCAAATATATATCCCTGCATGCAAAGAATACAAGTAACTTAACTCCCCCTGAAATCATCATGGTTTTGCCCAAGTGTAACCTTCCTCTCTTATCTTCACTCTGAATCTGGTCCAAAATGTTTTTCAGACATCAGTAAATTTGTTATAAACAGGTGAGCGTGACAGCCGGAAGTAAGCTCAGGAGCAGACTGTACCTAATATAGTACCTAATGGAAGGGGTTACATTGGAGAGTCTGTGATCCAAATTTAAAAGCAACAATAAAAAACATGCAAACCTGTATATGGACAATCTATGGATCAAATCTTGAGATGAAAGGACCGGATCCATGTAAGCTTTTTACATAAATCAGCTGTTTTGAACACACTGTGAATGGCCAGAACACTGGGCTACACATGGAGCACTAGATGTATGGAAGGTTACTGTGGCAGGGCACATTGCGTCGTCCCGCTACAACGCTGCATATTCCATAGAGGGTCAAAAATTGTTATATGTAGTAAAATAAACATATTATAATGACATTGCTGATTTCACATTCAATAGCTCAATACATATAATCATCAACATCATCTTCATAGAAATATGAAGAAGTTGTGGAAGACAGCAGTAGACTGGCATATGTAGAAAGGTAAAAGAAATTCTCAAAAAAGGTCATAGTAACTAAAGGTTTTCTGCAATATGCATATTTTAGCACATCCAGAATGTGGTGTCGGTGATCGTATTCCTTGTTTCTCCCAGTACACATTTTCAAAACCAACACCCCTTATATTGCTGGAATTCAGAATGGTAATTTAAGGTAAGTAGATAAATGTCAATTTGCATAACTGACAAAAATGGCATACGTAAATAAGGAGATAAAACCCATTCTGACAAATGGGTAGATTATAGGCAATGCAACGGAACGCTGGGGATAGTGACAGGTGATTTCGCTTGTCCTTGTTGACTTGGGACCTGATTCACACTTAAGAACGCGATAAGTTCCTAAATATACGCAACTAATAGCAATGAAACTCCCTCGGCACGCCCCTAGTTTTCAGGTTCGTATGTGACTTATAAGTGCCATAGGGCTCCCTGAACTGTAGTTTCGCATTTCAATGTGTAAGGCGTCTGATTTAGGAACGCAAGTGCATAACCGCGCTTTTGTTGCGTGATTTAAATACCTCCCCATTTCTGCTTATCTTCCTATTTACTTATTCATAGAACGCCCATTCCTGCGTATTTTACTGCAAACGTAGAGACTTTAGGTATGTAGTGTGTAAGAGTGGAATTAACGTACTTAAGTCCAACGTTAATAGCGTAGAAAAGTTACTTATGCATGCGCTGTCGATCCGTTCTTTTCTTTAAAAAAACGCACCTAAATTCCGAAGCGCGGAATATGCAAAGTTAACTATAATGTAAATAGTGTATAAAAAAGTAACTACACATGCGCATTTTATCCATTCTTAAATATACGCACCTAAAATCGGAAGTATTCTTAAGTGTGAATCAGGTCCTTGATTCTGATTTAGAAGAGCAACACAGCAAACGGAAAAATGCCAAACGTGGTTGCAGCATTAAATAGAGTGACAAAGAAAGTCTTCCCACTGGAATGAAAATAATGATGAAAAATAACATACGTCTTGGTCTGTGCAACTATACATTTCCAGCTCCTCAGGTCACAAATTTTCTTTAATGCTAATAATAGAGATTGTCTCCATGTATCATCTCTTTATAGCTACAGCATTAGCTGACACTGCACCATCTGCATAAACATCTGATTTCAATGAAAAACTATATGATTTAATGCTGAGCTCAAACCGCTCTGATAAAAATTGGGTACAAGATTTCACTTGTACCAGTAGAAACATTTGTGCCTGACTCAGACTTAATAACGACATGCGTAAGTCTGGCTGTGGAAACGCACTGCACATGCACGCAGCAAATGTTATGAATCATAACTCTAATTATACGTATCTTGTAAATATCTTGTATGTAACTCTGTACATTAGGGCGTGACATACCTACTCCAGTATGGGCTGGGTTAGGCACTTACGTACAACAAGGCATTATGCACGACCAGAGATACACAAGAAAAACTATGGCAGGGTTCTGAACACATAAGTCAGACAAGTTACATACATGCGGGGGTAGTACCAGGGGGAGTGCATTACCCTTAGTAGTGTGTAACTTAGGTACACTGGGGTAGATCCAGAACTACGTGTGCAATACGTTTCCATGCGTAACGTATTTTCGCACGTGTATGTTCTATACACTCCCCTAGGAACACCCCTTGAATGTACGTAATTCACCGAGTTCTGCTTCACAAACCCTACCTTAACTTTTTTTCGCGTAACAGCGTACGTCCGCTAACGGACGTATAGACTATGTGAACGTACGCCGCTTAGCACGCCCATACTGTACACTTTACATACAAACCTCCACCTACTTCACGTAAAACGAAAGTATTGTTGACTCACGTAAAATTGGCACGCCCACACGTAAGTATTTACGTGACAATTACGTGAATGGCCCATACGTTCACAATTACGCTACGATAATGAGCGTATTTTCTATGGTGCGCATGCGCAGTACTTAGAAATAGGTGATTTTATGTGTCCGCCACGCATAAATTCGCTCCAATGCGTTGTTCTGGATCAGGCCCACTGTACGTAAAACGATCCTATTCTTTTGTTCCTGCTGCAATGTATCATAATCTGCTGGGGTTCCACAGAAAGCTCACTTGTAAATAGCAGGGGAAGGATCTGAAGATATCCCTCAACTAAAACACCATCCAGATGGCTGTAAAAATGTAAATATGCAGAAATTGAGAGATATCGCTCCCTCTGCCTTTTTATTAAATAGTTATTTTTATACTTAAAGTGTTAGAAAATATCCTCTAAACCGGTTATGATTGGTTGTCAAAAACTTTTTGAGATCTTCTTCTTCTTAGTATTATTATTATTTTTGTTGTTGTTTTTGTTGTTATTATTACACAGAAACATAGAAAGTGATAATAGCCATGTGACTTATTCAGTTTACCCATTTGTTTTTTCTAACCACTAGATACTAGCACTGTGTTACAATATTTGGAAGAATACCTGTCGATTAAAATTGAAAAAAGCCAAGGTTAAAAAAAGAAGCTGAGAGTCACATCAGACTCCTGTAACTCTGTCAGCTGAAATGTTATACTCTGGCTTGTCACCTGGAGTGACAGATGCAAATGTAAAAAGTACTTCATCAGAGTGGGTTTGGCTGGGCACAAATCTTACAGCTGGATGTACTTTCCTAAAATATCCCACTAAATTAAACAAAAGTAAATGGGCTTCAGCAGGTTTGTCTCTACCATAAATATCTGTCTACTTTCATTTTCATTTCACTAAAAAACAACACTAATCTCCACATTTTTTAAATGAGTCTTCACAATCTACTGCTAGTATTATTAATAAAAAAAAAGCAGTATTCAGTTTTTGTGATAAATTAAACAAAATGGGCTTCAGCAGGTTTGTCTCTACCATAAATATCTGTCTACTTTCATTTTCATTTCACTAAAAAACAACACTAATCTAATCTCC
>WWET01000412.1:697701-708287 GCA_011038615.1 Limnodynastes dumerilii
CCCCACCCACTCTTCTAAAAAAAAGGATAGAGGTTGCTGTGGCATGCCTCTTCCTTCTTTAAAGACTTCACTTAATTAATCTACGTACGTAAATGGTTCGTAGATTAAGTAAATGACCTACTATACATGTGTAGTAGGTGATTTCTTAAAAGACCATTCTTAAGACGCTAGAGCTTCTTAAGCTTGAATACTGGCCTTTGTTCCTAGATATTGCCTGGTTAGAGCTGTAGTATAGGGCTGGACCTCCCAGAAGGGACAATATGCTCAATTTCAACACATTTCAAAATCCTGATTCCTAATTTCTATCTGATACAATTTCCCTGCATTGGCATAATGCAGCTAAACGACATAAGATGATATATGTATTTTCTTTTGATATAATATATAATGCATCAGTGTAATAAATCTGTGTATATTATCCAAACTACTGTGCCATATTACTAATAATTCATAAAGTTTCCTGCCATATTATATACTTACTGTTAAGTTGTTATCCAGGAAGGGTGCGTCAAATCCTTAAAATTTGTCGGAAGTGACAGAAATGTTGTCCATGTTGTCTCTTGCTAAAAACCACAGTCAGATGTTAGGATGGAGGTGAGCATTAAAGATGAGCTGGCATGTATCCAAACATTTTCAAATCCTATCTGAAAATCAGCTGTACACCCTAGCATTACTACAGTATGGCTCATAGGATACAATAGCAGTCATAGGATACAATGGCTCATAGGATACAATGGCAATAAAGCACCCTTTTTTGGGTCCATCTCGCACCCCTGTGTCATGTGACCTTGTGGATCGGGAAAGGTGAACCGCTTGCCAACAGGGCATTGTCACATAAAATTAGGTCCCTAGTATATGTTTTAATTGCACCCCCTTAGTCATGTTATGCTATTCCCCCATTCACCTGTTCTAGGCATAATTGAAACCATTTGGCATTTTCTTAAAACCAGGTCTGAGCCCAACTGAACGACCATTCATCTTGTCATTGTCACAGTTTCCTGTTTCAGCAAAGTTTAAATATTTTAATAAAAATTCATTAATAACTTTTTCGTATTTTAACTACTTATTTCCTGCCAATTTTCATAAACGAATCTAATCTCCTCAAGGTTACCATAAATTCTGCAGTATTCATAGCTTTATTCCCCTGACTTTTTTGCTACTAAACTATACTTTTTATTTTTCAAGTGATTCATTTTCCAAGTGTCATCACTCAAAGGTTAATCTGGAATCAGTTTAACTGATCCCTGAAGAGTAAGGAAGGACTGCTTGTTTTAGTATGAAATGCTATGCTTGATTGCACAGCAACACTTGATTTAAAGGTTTCTGAACATGTACCATTTCCTATATTAGCTTCTAATGTAAAATGTACGATATCATATCAATTTACGCCCCCATATGGCTTTAAAGCTATCTGTGCTTCACAATATGTTTCAGATATTATTTGTTGGCAAGCACAAGATAACGGCACACATTAAATTTATTGAAAGTTTGTTGTTCTGGCAAATTGGATAGACTTTATTTACTCAAAACTCACATAGATTATCTGGTAACATAATAATTCTGGCCGAGAATAAAAACCAAAGGGATATTGGGGAAAAACTGGAGCCGTCAAATTTTAGCTACATTAATATAAAACTATGTAAACTTCACTTATGAAAATAGGTTTTGATTATTTTGACTGAGTTTTACTTGTCAAACAAACATTACAACAATTACAACCAGGGCCACCATCAAGGGGGGACTACTGTCCCGGGCCCGGAACTGTAGCCTAACAGTTATTGGTGTTATCCTACCGCTGATACTTGCTGCTCAGAGCTGTTCAGTAGCGCGCCAATGCACAGAGAAGAATTTCCCTGCACACCGGCCCGCTGTTAAAATATGTCCGCGGAACCCCGTCTATATGTGATGTCACAAGTGACGTCACAAAGGGTGCAGGGCTCATCGGCTATGTCATGGGCCCTGCATTTTCTGATGGCAGCCCTGATTACAACAAAAATATTTGTACTTAACACAGTGCTAGAATATTTTTGATCATCTGATTTTTCATTTAGAAGTTTTTATACAAAAGTGTCACTTTCTATCACAATTACAAAATATATATATATATTAATGAATAAAATCTATTTAGTTTCTGAAAACAAAGGACTAGAACGCAACCCAATAGGAACACATTGCCACCTAATAAAACTTACAAAGAATGACAATTCCGTCAGCTTTTTACCGATTGGTCAAGTTGCAATTACATATTGGTTGACTTTGTCTTAAGATGTACAGCATAAGTGTTTCTTCTCTCTAGACTTTGAAACTGCTGTCATTTTGAGTTAGCAGGTGTGGTCATTCAGATGCTTCATTTACTGGATGTTACAAATCTATTTAAATGGCTAAATAAATGAAGCACTATTCAAATGCTAAATACCAGTAAAAATTAACCAATTAAAACTGGACTTTGAAAGCTAAGAATCTCAGGATGTGGGCAAAATCACTGGAAGTCATTTATGGACAACAGGACAAAATCTATATGTATCTTTAGTTGTGTTGTACACACTACATGTTTTTCTCATTGAATGATCTAAAAAGTTAAAAGTTTTAAAACATGTTATCAAGTTTTGTATATTGCAATGAGCAATCATGATTATTTCTGCATACATAAATATTATTGTCTGAATACAACAATAATCAAGAGAAAAACATGTAGTGTCTACCCAGCTTTAGAGTAAATGGGTTGCAATGAAATGCGACATACTGCTGTGGCAACTGGCAGTCATGTCAAAAGTGTAAACTGTGCCAGCTACAGGTATTAATACATCTGTCACACCCCACACCAGGTGAGGAATATTTGGAAGTCTTTGTCTAGTCCTAGAACTTTTCTATTCACTAGGTATAATGAAGTGCATATTGGTGGCTTTAGTCCCCAAAAATACCCTTTCCTAAACTCCCTGATCAGTTATTTACCTACATTTAACTATAATTCGTAAAACAAAATTGAAGATAATCAATAAAATGGAATTTGGGAAACAAGTGCCCTTTTAGCCCTTGGGCAAAAATATTCGGGTTTCAGATTAGAAAGAAAATTCTGAAAGGTTTCATTCCTAATTATGTACGAAAGTATTACATTATTAGATAAGATGCTGTAAAAACTTAACTGTAAAAATAGTTTTTACTTTATCTCCACTCACTGAATACACATCTCATAACAAAAAACAAATTGGTCATTAGAACAACCCAAAAAGCAATAATGTTTTCAATAATTGCATCTTTACTTTCAGGTTATGCTGCTTGACCTGCCCTTAGAAGTAAATCATTTAATTAATCTCTTCTGTGTTCATACCTGAAAATCATAATGACATCTCCATGCGTGGTGTATAATTAACTCTCGCAAGCGCTCATTGACCTTCTCTCTACATGGGATGCCAAGAGTTGCATTTTCTCTGAAACCATTATCTTTTCAGAAAGAGAAGAATATTAAGTTTGTTTGGAAAAAGCAACAGTCAGCATGCACTTTAGATAACCACCGTCTACTATTTTTATGCATTGTTATTATAATGTCAAGGCTAAAAAATATATAGGTGTATATTTATAAAACGGATGCAATTGTTCTGTTATTCTAATACCAAATTACCTTTAAAATATTTAGCTTTTGCTCCAGAATTTGGCTGACTTTCTCTACCTACCCCAACTGCACAACTAGAATGGTTGCATGGAATGAACATTGTTCTAGCTTGATCCATAGAGCACAAATTCAGCAAAGTTTAATGCAAAATAAAGCAAATTAAAGAAGTACATTTTCAAAGTATATGTTCAGTAATAAGTATTAACCAAACAGGGATATGTTCAGTAATAAGTATTAATCAACCAGGGATATGTTCACTAGTAAGTATTAATCAACCAGGGATTTGTTCAGTAATAAGTATTAACCAAACAGGGATATGTTCAGTAATAAGTATTAACCAACCAGGGATATGTTCAGTAATAAGTATTAACCAACCAGGGATATGTTCAGTAATAAGTATTAACCAAACAGGGATATGTTCAGTAATAAGTATTAACCAACCAGGGATATGTTCAGTAATAAGTATTAATCAACCAGGGATTTGTTCAGTAATAAGTATTAACCCAAATCAGACCTGATTTAGAATTCGGTGTTTGGGGGATTCATAAGACATATCCTATAAAACACAAGGTATTGTAAAATCACAATCTTCTTTTTTTTATGTTCTTACGTATGCTGTGAGCGCATTCTAATATTCATTTTTTTTCTATTTACGCTTTAAGTTAACTGTGCATAAAATAATTATGCAAATCTCTGAAAATGTTCTCTAACACATTTAACAGTTTCCAAAGAGAATAAATTTATTTTATGGAGAATCAACAGTTGTAACTTGATGATGAGAACGTTCTCGTCTACTGTAAGAAATGATGTTCCTTCATATTGGTAGTTATTTTATAATAATTGGGCCAGATTCAGATCTCCATGCATTTTTAGAAGAAGGTCTGGCAGTCCACACGGAGGAGAGGAATGAACCCATAATGCAGCCTTAAGTCACCCATATGGATCAGCAGTCTTTACGGCCACTGCTCTGCACGGAACCATTAAATCCCACCCCTACTGTAAAATTTTAATCTTCCCCTTGGCCACTTTACCGAGTTTAGGTGAATGGAGGGGAATGCGTCGCCCTGATGGACGGATCCGTGGCGGAACATCTGTCAGACACATGCGCACTGGCGCTCAGACACCCGACTTACACACTTTGAGCAAGTTATTTTGAATAAATTGTTCTTTTCCCATCTTATCATTTGCATTTACATATTCCATTGGGTTAACATGGTTACTCACCTCTCCTGAGCTGTCAGCGGTGGGTCCAGCGGGTCCTGCAAAAATGAATGAGCGAGTATGCCGATTGGCACACCCGCCCATTCATAAAAAAAATTCAAAAAAATGTGTAACTCTCGTCTGTCTCTATTTCTGAAAGCATCCATTTGTAGCGAGGACTGCAACTGCTTATGTTCTAGGGACTGCCTGCTTTAGATTGTAGTCAGCATGATGTAGGTTTTGGTTTTAGCATTTCTTTTAAAGGCAGCAGTATATAGTCATTTGGTGATTATTTATATCATTGCAGTGTTGCCTCCAAGGACTTTCAGTGGTGTTTAACAAATCCCACTGTTTACCAAGCAGTGAAGTTGATCCTTATATAGTAAACCAAAATTATTTCAGGTTTTGCTTTTGCTTACACTATGCGGAAATAGAGTTTTCCTATGCACTGATGCCTTTCTCTGAAACTGAAGTAACTTTGTTTCTGTGCCAAGGTCAGCTTTTTGTGTGGGAGTACATGAAATCGTATAGCAAAGCGTTTAAAAATCACTGACAACAGGGATATGGTGATAAAGCTGTGTAAACAATACATGTTCCACCTATTTAGCAAGTTAAGAGGTTGAAACCTTGGGTTATAGGAAGTGGTAAATCTCACTGCCTTTTGTTCAGTAATTTAAAATTGTCTTTTTATTAAAGTTAAAGATAACGCTTCTAAAATAGATAATAAAGCCATCACTTTCCAATGCTTTATTTACAAACGGTAAATCTAGAGCAGGTATGGACAGGGGCGGATTGGGAACTTAAAGCAGCCCTGGAAAAAAATCTGCAAGAGGCCACATGTGGGCGAGATCACTATTGGTGAAGTCAAAAAATATATAAACCGGATTAGTACAGAATAAAGTAACGTATAATAAAAGCAGTTCAAAATGATATGGGGGCAGGGTTATGTATTGTAAATTAAGTGTGTTATTTAAAAGTCTAACAAGCAAAGACAACATCTACTGACTAATATTTCACAATCCAATAAAGAGATTTATAGTGACCTCTATGCAAAACAGGTATTCACTGCCACCCAAGTAACCACCACCTAAAACATACAGCATCCTAGTTACCACCACCCAATACATACAGCATTGTAGTGACCACCAGCATACAACATTATAATGATCTCTGTTCTCTACAGAAATCATTTTAGCAACCACCACCCATGACAGTCAACATCCTAGTCTTATTTAAATAAATTAGGAGCTGCTAAGTGGCCTCCAGAGGCCACCGGCCTACCAGAAAAATTCCTTGTAAGCCCTATGGCCAATCCACCCCTGGATATGGGCATCCTTTCGCACCCAAGAGGTTGTGAAACTTTGGCTCCCAGTATGCTCAATCCATAGCTCAATAGGCAAAGCTGATACCTGACACATCATGATGAAACTTTTAGTTTGATATTACTTGGAGTTCTGCAGGAAAAGCATATATAGCACATGGAGATTTGACAATGAACTCACAATCTTCATTGGTAGGGCATAGCAGCACCCTTAATAGGATAATAATCAGTTAGCTGCTACCTGATAATGGCTTAGATCCAGAATAACGCTTCTGTGCGAATTTACGCCTGGCGGACACGTAAAATAGTGATTTTGTATGTACTGCGCATGCGCAGGCCAGATGACACGCTATGTAATGTAACATAACTCTGAGCGTATGGGTCATTCACGTATTTGCTGAGTAAATTCGTATGTGGGGGCGTGCCATTTTTACGTGAGCCAAAAGTACGTCTACATTACGCAATGTAGGCGGCGGTTTTCATTTAAAGTGTACAGTATGGGAGTGTTTAGCTGCGTAAGTCCGCGTTGTCTATCTGTACGTGTGCGGACGATAGCGGTTATGGTGCCAAAAGTTAAGGTAGGGTTTGAAAAGTGGACATTGGTACGTACATTCAAGGGGTGTGCCTAGGGGAGTGCTTAGAAGGTAATCACGGGTAAATACGCTACGCTAGTAAACAGATTGCAAGCGGAGTTCTGGATCTACCCCAATGACTGTAAAGATGTTTGTTTTTTTTTATCTAGCTTTTTCATTGTAAAGCAATTAATAATGCTAAACAATATCATCTTCCCATCTCCATCTTTTTATCTCATGTAACATTTCATAATAAAATATTATTTCATTGGCTGCTTTAATCATCACTCTCTCTTGCTTTTTTTTTTATTTACTATTTTTTTGCATCAATCATTTTTTATGCAAATTTCATTTAAAAAAAAGAGTACAAAAAGAAATGGGGAGTAGGAGTACATGGTAGTAAATCATACATCATGGTCAGCATCAGTATAGGGGAGGTCCTCCATAAGTAATCTGGCCTAACATATAACAGGCAACACCACAAAAGTCAGGTGTCAGGAAAGAGGGAGTGACCCTCTTTTTGGATTCCTCATGGACAAAATCTAGCCAATGGAACCATCTAAAATGAGGAAAGGAAGTGAAAACGGCATATGAGAGTCCCCGTGTCATATGGGCAATCTCACATCTCAAAGCTAACTGAATTTTGGCACGTATTTTCATGAAAGTTGGGGGCCGGGGATCTTTCCAGGCCTGGGCTATATCTGCTCTGGTAGCAATTAGTATATGACCTAGGACAAATTTCCTTTCCTGAGACAGAGTAGGAGGAAATATATGAAGAAGAGCCACAGCAGGGTCGGGGGTTTACTATTTTTGTAGCATTGTAATATGTGCGTCATTGGCTGTTATAGGTGGGTAGGGGATTTATAGGGGGCTGAAGGAATGGTGTTAATGAGGGAATAATTCTTACAAGGAGGTTTCCAGATTGACATATTTAAACATTTCTGTCATGCAAACTGTAATTAAGTTTATAGTATAGACCAGAGCTTTAAGTAGACATTTTAGCATCAGGGTCAAAAAGCAAACCAGATACCCCCAAATCCACAAATGACCAGATATTAAATTATCCATGAACCGCCAAGCTTTGTGCCCAGGGTGGTCTCTACAGGAGGCTTGGATATTCTTCCCAGTTCACATTAGAATTTTAGGTTGCCCGGCAATGTTAGAAATATTAAAGGGACAGAAATTGACAGACCCTGGCCCTATAGCAAGGAAGCGGGGCCGAGTCTAAATAGGCCGGACTGAGGCAAAGCCAGGAAGTTGGCCCCATTTTTTTTTTTTACTTATATCACACATTGTACAAAAGTATACAGCATGAGGGAATACATTATAACATATTAGCAACTCATAAAAAGATTTGCGTAATTACTTTGTTTGAACAAAAATCAAGTCATTGTGCCGGATCCAGAACAGGTCTTTTAGACCGTATATACGCAATCTACGTATCAAAACAATACGCAGATTACGTACAATAGCTACTACGCATGCGCAGTAGCTACTGTTTATTGAACTACGTCCGTCTATGGAAGACAGACCTAGTTCTGGATCCGGCTCATTGTCATGTAACAGAATGACAATCAGATTTTTATGGTTTATCTTTGTTTGTATTTCTTAAACAGTAAAAGCACATTAAACATCCTTACAAGAGGTAGCAGAACTATTGATAAACACCAAGAGTATCAACCAAGAACTAGTTAGTAGCAAGTAGTAAACTTCAGTGTCTTGTCTGTGCAGAAGCCCTTAACCAGAGCCAGAAAGGAAATTAAGATGGCGTCTCAGCCAGCAGTAGCGAAGGTGCCCAGATGGCGCCACCCGGCGGGAAGATTTTTGCGCCACTTATGTACAGTCTGCTCCAGGCTTGAAATCCACAGTCCAGGTCTCGCCAATAATAAATGTCCACTGACCCCTGTTCTCCCTGTCCAGATGCCACCACAGGGACTAGTCTTAGTGTCTTAGGGCAGTAAACTTAAAGTACCAAGCGCCTACCCAGTGCCATGGTGCACCCTGATTCACCCTGATACACCGTTGGGTAATTACAGATGTGACAGGGCTGGGGATGGTACTCACACTTAGCGGGTATCGCTACCTGCGCTTTCAGGCTTTGCTGTTCCCGAATTTCTTGATGCTCACGTCGGACGATTTGTGAGGGTCAGCTTGTCGTTTTGCCACGTGTACCATGCTGGTGGCTCAGCCTCGGTGCCGGACTCCGGGGAAAGAAAGTTCACCCGCAGGATTTGCCCACCGACAGCCCAGATAGCAATGGGCTATGTGATCGCCAGGTCACTATAGAGGCAAATTTCAGCTATTTTTGTGCAAGGTTTCCTGCTCAAAAATCCTTTTAATCGGTCTGGCTGAACGGAGCTCTGCTAAAATGCGGCCATACCCGATGCGCCGCCCACCGGAAGTCTAGTTTTGTAGTAGAAGCTATCGGAGGCCAAAAGGCTGTGTTTTTATTTATTTATATTTTAGGAGGATTTATTATACAACCTTACAATCTGCAACCTGACAGATAATTACAATAAGAATATTGAGCTGGATCCAGAATTAAGTGCCTGAAATTAGTTACTCCTGGGCTAAACCATGCTATTGCAGGGGGAGTCAAGTTAATTGTATTCTTGGCCCGCAGGGATGTATCTTTGAATTGCTTACTGCACACAGATACTGACCAGCTTCACTATCACACTGTTATTTAGACTTGGGATAGGAAACATCACCTCTCAACTCTAACACTGTAATATGACTCTCCTGCAATCAACATGGTTTATCCCAGGACTAACTAATTACAAGCACTTACTTAAGTCTGGATCCAGCCAATTATTATTATATGTACTTGTAGTGCGGACTCTGGAACTACAGTACTACACAGATTTCCCTTGATATCAGACTATTTCTGAGAGCTGGGGAACTCATAAATTTGTGTACATGACTTTGGTGTGTTAGGGTACTCGGAACTGAGTACCTATACACCTTCGATTATTGATCAGGATACCTTAGTTTCAGCCAGCCGAGAGCTCAGAATCATGAGACAGACACCAAGAGTGATGTAGAATCATGTGAGTGTATTCTGAACTGCCTAGAAATTCACTGGGCAGCCATCTTTATACCATAAATGACAGTGTTCACACGTGGTTACAAGATATACATTGAAACATACATTACTGATACTGATTGGATAATCTTATCAGAAAAAGGCAGGTTTAGGGCGTGCTTATTACTTCATCGCCATCAAAATTGTTGACGTTAATAATGTCAATAGTTCATAAGCAATAACTTTCTTTAATTTGGGGAGTGAAATTCTGCTGTCTTCTCCTGACGTAAATCATATCAGTTCTTGTAAATATGTCCAATTTAAAGTTTATCTTTCAAAATTCCATTTCTGGGCGCTTCAAGATTCTTCGTAACAGTCAGTGTCAGGGAGTTTTCTTCATGCAGGTGATGCTGTTTTTCTGAGATGTAGAAATATCTGCTTTCATACTTAAGGAGAAAGGCCACTATTTTAACTACCACTATGTTAACTGATTATATGTTAACTGTTATATATAATCAATACTTTATTAGTTTATTAGTTGATTAATATATGAATCAGTAAACATGATCTAACATTTTCATTCAAGTTTGTGAACTTGAAAAGAGAGATGAGAGAAGAGCCTTCAGATGCATAATGCTATAGCAATATAACTGATTTTGGTTTATGTATAATGCAAGTCAATAGCTATGTATAGAAGATCTTTTAAAATGTGGTGTTTTCCTTAATGTTGAAAAATGTGCCAGGTGTTATCTGGATTCATATTATCCTTGGCCAATGGCTGAAAACATAGATAGATGGATAAGAGATTTTTATCAAGATAAAGCTATTGCATTGAGCTGCAATAGAAGCACTAGCAGG
>WWET01000413.1:6898-23568 GCA_011038615.1 Limnodynastes dumerilii
AGATGGCTGCTGAGCCGCGGGACGACGCACGCCGGGAGGCACCGCCGAAGCTGGGGAGCGAGGCATGCGGCGGTTAGAGGTGAGGATGGGAGCTGGCGCCTGGGAATTGCCGTTACACGTCGCCTGCTGCTGGCAGCGTGTAACACCCTTACCCAGAGCCTAACCCTCCCTTCCCCAGAGACTAACCCTAAAAGTCCTGTAAAAGTTTCTCATCTCTCCAATGGGGGTCTGCAGCGGGTGCGACGGGTCCAGTGGGTGGCTTCTGGAAAAAGTAAGCTGATCGACATCCATAAAAAATTTTTTTCCGAAATAGCCATTTCTGGCCACAGATAGAAAACGGAAATTTCGGCAGGATTGACGCATGTGTTAACAGATTTAGCATTATTAACAACACATATCAATTTAAGTATAATGCCTAAAGATATGCAGTGAAGAACAACTAAGATTTATTACAAAAACAACCAACAATAGATATGCCAAAACAAAACTTAATCTGTCAAGAAGAGATAACAACAGGGTATTGCATATTCTTGCCATTTTATTTTACTTGGAATGTGTGAGGGTAAAAAAAAGTAGTGGTGATAATTGTACAACTCCTTGCAGTTCAATGATCTGGAAATTCCAATAAGCCACATAGTTAATGCCCATATACTAAGGGCTCCATGGGGCAGATTCAGACTTAAAAACGACGGCGGCCGTATGCGTAAGAACGGCATTTCTGCCGTTCTGCGCATGTGCTGGACAGATGTTGCCTGGTTTAATCCATGATTCAGGGTTCACTGAATCATGCGTCCGTAACTACAACGTAGTTATGGACGAAGGGGCGAAGGTAGGCAGGGGGAGGGAGGGTAATTAGGTAGTGAGGGTAGGGTTTAACAGATTATGCTCCTGTGTGAGCGTAGTTACACACAGTTACGCCGGCTGAAGTTTGGGTAGCCTTGAGCCGGCGTAACTGTGTGTAACTACGCTCACACAGGGGGAGTGCACCAGAGCTACGCTGGTCGTACTTACGGACAGTTGCCAACGTAGCTCTGGATCAGATCCCATGTGTCTGCTGTCTGCTGGATAGGAATTGGAGCAGCTCAAATAATATTCATGGTCATGTGAGTTTGACTTTAACACTTTTAACTTTGGTGAAGTAGTCACAAAACAAACTGTCCAGGTTTGAAGTTTCTGGAGAAAGGACTCATCCCAATAAGTAATTAACCAACCAATTTGTTTGAGGAATGGACCCACTGTCTCCCAGCTGAAACTTGTTTTCCATAACTATCATAGTCCAATTCCACAATTTCAGAAATACTCTAATGCTTAAAAGGTAAAATTCTGCAAGTTCATTTAAATAGAAGGAATATCTTTTTATTTAAACAACAATTCTATGTTTCCTAAAAATAAAGTGACTGAGTGATAATATTTGGTATTCTGTAAGCTTTTGAGCAATCATTTTAATTATTAATTTCTTTTTTATATCTCCGATGAAGGATCTCAAATGTACAAGAGAAATAAAATGTTTAAGGGCTAGATCCAGACTTCCAGATTTTGATGCACTCAGATGCCCATCAGAGAGATCAGCAAATAATGGGCCACACTATCCAGACTAACTAGCATTAACGTTTTAGTCACTCCAACTCGCTTAGACGAACATTTTACCCGCCATTGCCTACCAACATCCAAGTCCTCAAACTCAAGAATGCAAAAATTTGCATAAGTAAGAAATCTTGATTAGTGCACATTAAGAAGGAATACCTCTACAGTAATTTGACTAAGGTATGATGTCCATTTGCATAGTGTCATTACACCTAAGTATGGACTGGTCAAAATGTTTTTGGATTAATCAACATAAACACAAATGCATGTGCAGTATGAGAAAATACTACGATTCATTTGAAACCTAAAAAAACTAAGTTTGTGGAAATTAGAAGCTTATTTATATAGCGCCACATATTGTCCACAGTGCTTTACAGAAAACATTTTAGACATTCACATCAGTCCCTCCCCCTATTGGAGCTACATACTAAGGGGTCTATTTATATACAGCTTTGTTTCACTGTGAACGAAGCTGTATAAAGCTTGCTTATCTTGAAAGCAAGCCAGGCAGCTTCGTTCACAGTAATAACAATACTCATCCCTCCTGCGAGGGAAGGATCTGCCGGGTCATCGCAGGACTTCTCATTCATGCGCTGCATGAATGAAGTACTGCACATGCGCAGTAACTGTCATTCGGGACTTTGACATTTTCAAGTTCCAGAGAATGAGAAATACTGCGCATGTGCAGTGTATTCATGCCGGAATTGGACATCTGCAGTCGGACGGGTCGGCCAGACAGGTGAGTTTATTAATATTTAATTATTTTACTTTTTTTTTCTTTTACTGAGGGGGATATTCTTATGTATTCCGGCAGTCTCCCCATACATACCCCCCTTTTCCTTCCCCTAATTACAGCTATTAGGGGGAGGAAAAGAGGAGTTTGGACATTGCTGAAATACCTACCCTTAACCCCAGCCTCTGTTGGCGTTAGTCTTACGCCGAGAGCAGAGTGTAAAACTCTGCTTCGGTATTTTGTAAATATCCTTTGCTTTAATTTTATGCGATAGTGCCAGTTTTCGCTTCAAAACTGGCACTATCGCATTAATCTGATCTTTAAAAATAGACCTCTAATGTCCCTAATACATACACTAAGAATAATTTAATCAGCAGCCAATAAACCTACCAGTATAATTTTGGCATGTGAGAGGAAGCTGGAGCAAACTCAGGCAGATGGGTCTGGTTTGACATTTTTTGTGGATTACTTGGGGTATTGATTGTAATAATCAGTTTCATATTTGGGGTATTAAATGACAATTTTTTGTGGATTACTTGAGGTATTGATTGTAATGACTGGTTTCATATTTGGGGTATTAAATTTCATTTTTTGTGGATTAGTTGGGTATTGATTGTAATGATCAGTTTCATATTTGGGGTATTAAATGACATTTTTTTTTATTTGTTGGGGTATTTAATCTAATGATCTGTTTCATATTTGGGGTATTAAATGTTTTTTTTTTAAATAACAGCGCTATAAAATGTTTTTTTTAAAATGTAATTTTTTTTTAAAGGGCCGCCCCTATATTTTATTAGAATTCTAATGGGGTGATTGACATGCTGCTGTGGGCAAAGGAAGACAGAGCATGCTGGTGCTTGTGGTTCTCCAAGCGCCAGCATGCCCTGGCATTCTTGGGCAAGATGATGCTTGTAGCACTACAAGCATCAGCATTCTGATGCTTGTAGCACTACAAGCATCAGCATTCCCTGCCACATTGTTGCTGTGTCAAGTCGGATTTGTCAGGATTAATTAATTGTCGGGCGTTTTTACATGCCGGGATTTTATGTGTTGGGATTTTATTGTTGTCGGTAATTTCAATTAGCGGTACTTTTTTTTGCCGGGATATTTTATATGCCAGGATTTTATGTGTAGGGATTGTATTGTTGTTGGGAATTTAAATTACCCAAAGTTCACAAGTCCCTCACTGCACCTCCGGGACGCCCCGTTATCTCTGGTATTGGTTCACTTACCTCTAATTTATCTGCCTTTGTCGATTCTTATTTACAGGCTCACATGGTCACACTCAGATCCCACATTAAGGACACTACGCATTTTCTTAATTTTGTTCAGGATATCACTTGGGACTCCACTTTTTCTTTCCTCACTTTAGATGTCCAAGCACTCTATACTCACATCCTACACACTAAAGGGGTAGAGGCTGTTGATTATTTTTTATCACGTGACTCCACTATGGACACTAAATTGAGGGAATTCATTTTGGAGGCGATTATGTTTATACTCACTCACAATCACTTTCTCTATGGCGACAATCATTATCTGCAGATCATCGGTACCGCCATGGGCACCAGGTTCGCCCCCAGTTTCGCCAATTTGTATATGGGCCTGTTTGAAGATCTCATGGTCTGGCGTGGCGACTTTGGGGCGAACCTGGTGCACTATGTGCGGTACATTGATGATATTTTCATTGTTTGGAAAGGCACTAGGGAGGAAGCTACCACATTTATCACTCACCTTAATTCCAATAAGTTTAATTTGATATTCACGTCCACTTTTGACACACAGACTGTGAATTTCCTCGACATCACGCTCTCCATCAGCGGAGATAGAGTGGTCCCTAAAAACTACTCTAAACCCACTGACGCATGCAATTATTTGCATTTCCGCAGTGGACACTATCGCCCCTGGGTCAGACACATTCCCTTCGGACAATTAACTCGCATTCGCAGAAACTGTGAAAATGATACTGAATTTTTATCACAGGCTCACTCTATGCTAGATAACTTTAGCCATAGAGGTTATCCTGAGGAACTTCTTGCAAGTTCCCTTATTAAAGCTAAAGGCCTTAACCGGTCGGAACTTCTCAAACCTAAGGTGAAGGCAAAGAGGGAGGTCAATTATTCCTCACAATGTGAGGATATTTGTTTTGTTTCAAGATATAATAATAAATCCAAGAAACTAAGTAATGCAATCTACAACAATTTTTATATTTTGAAACAAGACCCCATTCTGGCCCCCCTCTTGGGTGATAAACCTCGCATTATTTTCAGGAAAAATAAGAACTTAGGAAATACAAAAGGGGTGCTTTAAATGCAATAGAAAAACATGCCTTACCTGTAATTTTATTATGGATGATATAACTAGGATTCACTCTTATGTGGGCAAGACCACTTTTCCAATACAAGAATTCATCTGTTGTGAATCCACCTTCGTTATCTAGGTGGGTTGCCGTTGTGGCTTGCGGTATGTAGGTAGGACAACCCGCAAACTTAAGGTTCGCTTTCGCGAACATCGCAATAATATCTCCAAGGGTTTGAGGACCCATACTTTATGTAAACATTTCCAGTCTGTACACCAAGGCAATACCCAAGCCCTCTCTCTATGTGGCGTGGAACATATTGAAGAGACTGATTGAGGGGGCAATAGATACAATAGACTATACCAAAGGGAGGCCTTCTGGATTTTCCAGCTTCAAACACTGGTTCCAGTGGGCCTCGATGACATGGTTGAATTCAAGGATACGGGTCATTAATTATTACACTATTCTCCTTTCATTACTTCTTCTTATCAACTTTCATCCTTTGCTTCTTCATTATTTATTCCACACTCTTTATCACTACACTTCCGGATTCTCTCAAACAATTTTTCACACAATTTAATTCATTATGTACTTATACCTTTATTACTCTCCCAGCTTTTACTCATTTATTCTCACCAATTTTATCTACACTTTTATTCTTAGCCATGTTTTCTTTATCCATTCTTAATTTTGGATTATTTCCATATTTATTGATTACATTCATACATAATTCTTACTTTCATTCATTATTTCCTTTTCTCATGTCCCCTTATCATCTTTTCCACATTGGTCATCCCTCACTTTTATTTATCTTCACTGTTTCTGTTTCATTTTCACCTTCATCTTTATTCTTATTTTATTACTTTTATTTTTATTTTTATTTACATTTATTTTCATTTTTATTTTTATTGTACATTTATATTTATTTATTTATTTTTATTTTTATTCTTATTTTGATTATTACCTCAGGAGTGTCACTTGTGCCTAGAATAATCAATGGGTATTTCATCTCTTAATGCAGAACGTGTATAATCTATGTTTTTTAAATCATTACCTCGTTTTGGGTTATTATTAATATGGTCTATTATGGCCAATCACACTTATCGTTTAGCTATAGAGACCTAGGGAATTTATTACAATTATTCCCTCCTAGATGTTGTTACATATGCTATACATATTTTTTTCTTTTCTCTTTCTTCTTTGATACATTATTCTATTATATGTTATTTTATTACAGTATATTGCCTTTTTTATCTTTATTTATTTATATTGTCCATATCTGATAATTAATTTTTTATAGCAGTATTTATTATTATGATCTTCACCATGTTTGATGTATTCAGTATGGTTATATAAATAATCTTATAGTGCCGAGCAGCAGGTTTATTATGACTCACAGATGATACATTTGTTATTTTATATTATTGTTTATGAGTAACATACAAAATATTTGTTACATAATTGCTTTTAAAACCCACTAGAAATTTATCGTTAGGAGGACCCTTCTAATATCCAAATTAGTCCCCCCAATTAGTGGACATCTGTTGAGTCTTCTTTAAAAGGATGACCGATACTTCAGAACACCCATATCCGCTTTGAAAAAGTCCTCGTATTGGACGAAACGCGTCAGCGGGACGTCACAAGCACACGTGCTATTGTCTGGAGCCTCACGCCTAAATAGCTGACTGGTCTTCGGCTCGTGGGTTTTAAGTGTAGCGGGTGGCCTCCGCTTTACACACCATTTGTTCAGACCCACGGAGGAGCTTGTCTCATACCCTGGACCAGACTCATATTCATACAGTGGGACTGTGAGTATACTACCTGCGAAGTTCAGTACTGGCGCACCATTATTACCTGCACGGCATACAATTTTCCCCAACAGACGGGAGTCTTTGGCTGAATATCTCAGCCAGCAGGGACTGCAACTTTACTCCCGCACTGTGGCAAACATCTACATAAGTTACCCAGGAGGGGTTTATTCCCTTTATTTGACATCTGCCCTGTGAACTATTATTACCAGCAGTGCCTTTGGGAGTTCTTTTCTACTATCGCCCTGACCTATGTGAAATTATTGAGGGACATTGCCGTCATCTTTTTACCTCTTAATACTGAACTGCAGGATCTAATTAAGTTCCACTCCTTATAGTGATTGGCTCTTATTTATCCCAGACTGTGCACATATAATACTGTATTGTTCTTGTGTTATGTGTTATATGTTTATAATATTTTATTTTTTACTTTATTAAACTGTCTTTTTATACCTCTGCTCGGTTCTAAGGTTATTATTTCAAAATTGGTGAACTGTTATATTTTGTGTATTAATTATCATAAACAACAGCGCTGTGGTCCCTTTTTTGTCGGGAATTTAAATTAGCAGTCATTTTTCAATGTCGGGACTGTCGGGATTTTGACTGTAGGTAAAATCGTGTAGGTATTTTTACCACCGGGAATATGACTACAACCGACGCAGATACAGGGAGAACATACTAACTCCACACAGATAAGGCCTAGTCCAGGAACCAAACTCATGACCTCAGCACTGTGAGGCTAATCAGTATGCCATGGTTTTTGCCTTAGATTTCAACTTCATAAGTAAATTAATGCTTATGGTGTTTTACAGCTAATTGGGAAATTAGAGCAGAGTAAATGGGTAAACTAAAATAAATTGGATAAAACAGTTCTCTGGCTTGCTTAAATGCCTTATTTAAAACCTGCCTCACATTTTTTATTATCAGTTCCTCCAAATTTGCCATATCTCAATATCCAAGTCAGATCAGGAGCGCTTTGTAGTTATAGTCTCTCTGAAATGATGGGCCTCTTCCAGAGCTACGATGGTACACTGAGCGTTCTAATGCTCAGCATACCATCGCTGCACTCCTCCGACACTCCCCCTTGCCCCAGCCTATTAACACTCACTTACGCCGGCTGAAGGCTACCTTAACTTCAGCCGGCGTAAGCAAGTGTTAATATGCTGGGACGGTGGCGTTGCTACGCTAACGCCGCCCTCCCAGACTCATTACCCTCCCTCCCCCCCCCCGTCTACCCGCAATAACTGCAGCGTAGTAACGGAGGGGAACGCCTCCTCCAGCATTACTACGCTGCTGCTACAGACGCCCGATCCACGCTTTTAAGCTGATCTTATGCTTACGCCCAGCGTATTACCGCCGGGCAGTGTAGGGCTGGGTCAGCCCCGATGTGTATACATAATGTAGGAAATAGAAGGACCATTTCAGTGCTCTACCATTCCATTCTGACACTCAGGGCCGCCATCAGGGGGGGACAGCCGGGCCTAGTGTCCCGGGTCCGGACGGAGAGGGGGCCCGACATAGCCCCAGGCCTCCACTCTGTCCTGCCCAGGACACTAGTAAAAAAAAATCTTTGTTGGCAGAGGTCTGAATGCGCTGCATATGAGACCTCTGCATTACCGTTCCGAAGACCCGAGCTCGCGGCACTGGGTGATGATGTCACAATGTGTGACAGCACCACATATGCTGCAGCGCCGTCTGACTGCCGGATGCCGTGGAGGAGGGAGCGCGCGCCGCGGAGGAAGAGGTGAGGTAAGTGAAAACACATGATGGTTGTATTGTGGGGGATGGGAGGCTGTAGACACATGATGGGTGTATTGTGGGGGGAGACTGGAGACACATGATGGCATTATTGTGTGGGGGGGAGGGAATGCTGAATACACATGATGGGAGTATTGTGTGGGAGAGGAGACTGGAGACACATGATGGCAGTATTGTGTGTGTGGGGGGGGTGGACTGGAGACACATGAAGGAAATGCTGGGGGAGGGGGGCTGGAGACACATGATGGGAATAAATATATATATATATGGCCGCATATTTTCAGTCCTGGGCCCCACAATTTCTGATGGCGGCCCTGCTGACACTTGATCCCTCTGAACATAAGATACTTGAGAAAGCTTGGTAGAGTGACATGGGGGCAACTCTGGATGATGTGTCTCTATCATAGGTGAGATGGCCAACACTTTAATTAATGTAGTGTTGAGGAAACAAATTATAAGATCTAACAAGATATTACTAGGTCCAAAATAGGATTAGTATCTAAAAGTACCTATTTGCAATAGTCCAACGTTTGTTGCAGAGGGTGTGGTGAGTCAGGAACATGTTTCATATTTTGTAGTTATGTCCAATTGTAAATAATTTTATTGAATGGTATCAGAAATTATCCAGACAATGGGCCTGATCAAGACTTGCATATCCAGGCCACTTACGCAGGCAAAATGCGTAATACCATACCCTCCAACCTTTTTATATGGAAAATTGGTACACCTGGGGGATGTGTCCGTGAAGGGGGTGTGGCTTGTCATGTGAAGGGGCGTGACTTTAATCTGCTCTGATTTGCATGTATGATAAGGTATAAAATCTCATTTTACACCTTTTCATATCAGCTAAATACTCATAAGAGAGGGTCTTGTCACTTTAGCAGAGCTGTAGGAGTCTGTCCCTGCAGCTCTGCTATAGTGATCAGATGCTGCCAGACTGAAAGGTGAGCATAGGTGGGGAGGGAAAACCTGGTACAGGAGCCCTTTTAGCCAGTACAGACTATTAAAAACAGTACTGTGCTGGCTAAATAGGTACAATTGGAGGGTATGTAATATCCAATTGTCTAAGAAAATTAATACATAAGCTATGGCATACTATTCTAGAGAATTCAATCCTGAATGACTACTAAACTAAAACCACTCAAGACTGACAGGAACTGTTAAATGTATAGTATATTAACTATATCCATTTGTGTAATAAATAAGCTTTTAGCTTTTTTAAATAATCACTGGGATCCAATGGATAGTGTAATGCGATATCAGGCAAATGGAAGGCAATGGCTTTCATAATTAAAGACACCCTGCTTCTGCAGCTAAGTACTCTACTTGAGTTTGCTGCTGCAGGGGGCTGTTTTCAGTTCAAAACAATCATTTGCTCTTAAGAGTACAACTTAATACACTAATACGGGTGTAAGATGTGAAGTGGATTTTGGAAGACATGATATGCAAACATCAGAAATTCTAATAGTACAGTATTGTTAGTATATTACATTGTTATCTTTCTACTTGAATGAACAAAAACAGTAACATCCACTTATGAACTTAAACATAGTGGACTGGATTCACAGATCCAGTGTGAGTTAGGTGCGGACAGACCTGCACCTAACTCACCCGTCTTGCCCCATCCCACCCCCCTTTTTAGGTACCTTATGGCACTTAATAGGGTTACCTTAACTATCCGTGCAATGTCCGCACAGACATTGCCACTACCCGCTTAAATTCTAAGTAAATTAAAAAAATTTAAAAACTTCACTAAACTATACTCAAATAATGGCACCTTTACAATGCTAAAGTCTTGCACAAAATGTAAAATCAGCATTGGATTAAATAAACGAGCCTTTACATGTTTCATTTAAAAACACACATCCATTGATTATAACATGCAGCAGGTGTGACCTGAACTAAGTAAGAGAAGACGCATGGCCGTATACCAAAAAATACGGTTCTTCCACTTACGAGTGGTCGAGGGCTTCCTTTACTTTTCTCGTGCGTATGTTAGCTTACAGATAAAATAAAAGAATACAAGTGGTGCTTTATGAGAAATGAGTATAGCTGCTGTATAGGGCTGTGTGTCACTGCCCACAAACCTTCATGGAATATAAAAAAAACAGAAATACAGCGCATCAAATTAATAAAATATATCCAATAAATATGTATAAATGAAATGTATATATATATATATATATATATATATATATAGTCCATATGGGGTGGCACTCAGAGATTTTAGTAGAAAAATGCAATCGCAAAAAAGATGTTCACCAACGTTTCAGTTTAATAAAAAACTTTCATCAGGGTACGCCAATGATAAAACACAAAGTATATTTATAAAGAAATACAAATAAGTGACTTACCCTACCTGTGTGTTCCCTCACCCCTCCGGCAGCGTGAGACGCCGAGACTTGAAAACCGGAAGTGACGGAGCCGAACTTCCGGTAGCTCTCTGCAACTAATTCTCTGACTTTTATTTTAAAGATAGGAGATCATGATTAGTAACTGAGTAATGGCTATAGTGCCAGGCCATGTTTTGTTTTTTGTGCAAATTCCCCTTGCCTTGAGCACCAGCAATATATATTACTTTATAAACTGATTTGAAGCAACTTGGATGTGTGTTTTAGAGCCTGTCTGGGATTGCAGCTGAGAGGGGGGGTGGTCTCAGAGTGGCAGTTTTGGAGACAATTTGTTGAAGACCTTAATCACAACACTTAGAATCTTAAATTCACCTTCACTTATCACCCCACTATTATTAATTTTTTGGATATTACCCTCTCATCCAGAGGAGGTAAGATCATGAGTTCAAATTATTCCAAACCCACGGACACCTGTAGCTATCTGCACTTCAATAGCGGTCACCATCGTCCGTGGATCAATCATATCCCCTTTAACCAATATACACACGCTTGAGACGGAATTGTGGGGATGACTGAGACTTTGAGGTGCAGATGGCTGAAATGACGTCCAAATTTAGAGATCGGGGTTACCATGACCAGTTATTGGAGGAAGCTAGAAGTAAAGCAACCAAACTAAATCGGAAAGCCTTACTGTCCCCCCAAAAAAGGCAACCCAATGTAAATAAAAACGATTTCAGTGTGCCTTTGATTACCAAATTCAATACAAAATCACTTCAAATCAAACGAATAGTTGAAAAGAACTTTTCCTTCCTCAAACAGGATGAGTTGATTGCTCCCTTTTTAAAAGACAAACCAAAAGTGATCTTTAAAAATAAAAAAAATCTCAAAAACTATTTAGCCCCCAGTATGGTAAAATTCCCTTTAGAAAATAATACACTGAATAAGAAAGCCAAAGGAAATATAGACACATGTGGTTGTTATAGGTACGATAAACCAGTGTGTCTAACTTGTAAAGCCATCACCCATGGTGTAACTAACATACAGTTGTTCTCAAATAAAAACAACTTTCCGATCAAATCTCACATTAATTGTGTATCTGTATTCGTCATCTATGTCCTTCAGTGTCCGTGTGGTCTCCAATATGTTGGGTGGACCACACGGAAACTGAAGGACCGATTCCGTGAGCACAAAAGAAATGTACTTAAAAAGTGGGGAATTATAGTGTCCCCAAACACTTTACCCATCACCATGCTGGAAACCCTGAACTATTAAGTGTCTGCGGATTAGAGGCTATACCTTTAACCTTAAGGGGGGGTGACAGATTCAGTTGGCTTTGCCAACGTGAGGCCTACTGGATCTTCACCCTCCAGATCCTAACACCAGAGGGCCTAAATGACACAATCGAGTTTAACGACACTGGGTACTAAAGTTTGAAATTTGGGTATGGAAATACAACTATTCGCATATCTACAAATCTGAGGACTAACTCTTTGGTATTGACATATAAAGAGACATGTATGGATATCTCGGATTGAGATTAAGGGAGGAGAGGGGCATAATAAGGAAAAATATTTTCAAGGGGGGTAGATTTAAATCTTAAACAACTAAGATAAATTTGGTACTCATTGTATTGTGTACTGAAGATTTATACTAACGGGACTATATATAGATTCTAAGTTTTGAGTTTATTTTCTTATTAATATTCTTGTTATTAATGTGTACAAGATTTGAATAGATATTTTTTTAAAGAAGTTAGGAGAGCGGCAATTGAGGGTATAGAGGTATAGTGCCCAATCACATAATAGAAACTGTGCACCTTTAATTCCAAGATTGAGATTGAGGGAGGAGAGGGGCATAATAAGAAAAAATATTTTCAAGGGGGGTAGATTTAAATCTTAAACAACTAAGATAAATTTGGTACTCATTATATTGTGTACTGAAGATTTATACTAACGGGACTATATATAGATTTTAAGTTTTTAGTTTATTTTATTATTAATATTCTTGTTATTAATGTGTACAAGATTTGAATAGATATTTTTTAAAAGAAGTTAGGAGAGCGGCAAATGAGGTTATAGAGGTATAGTGCCCAATCACATAGAAGAAACTGTGCACCTTTAATTCCAAATGAGCAACTGAAACACCTGTGAGAGGACTTTAAATGCTGGTGCTACTTTAGACACGTAATATACGCTTTTGAGAAAGTCCCCGATAGCAGGGACGAAACGGGCCAAGCGGTCTCTGTGGTATTTGGACCCCTGTGAATGAGTTGGAACCTATTCTATTATCCAGAATTATTGCGAACTACACTGGAAAATTGTTACTCTTGTAAGGCGATTCATGCACACTGCTAATACTTGAAATAACTATCTGGAACCGTGAACATAGTCCCAGAGGGGGTTTGGAGTACGAGCCCTAGCACTCTGTGCACCGGAGGGAGCTTAGATAAGTACGACAAGTTCCACCACGAACGGAGGAGGACACGGGCTAATGATATCTCCCACTAACGGCGGTATGTGCACATGAAATTACAATTCCAGCTGAGTACTCACAATTGCCGCATTGAACTGTAGTAATATAACATTATTGTTTTATCCCCGGTCTTGGCCACCCGGGGTTGTACCACAAGTTACAGCACAGCACAGTTTATACACCTTCCAGTGGAAAAATAACCAACCATCTATATAGAGGAATCAATTAACGGGGTCTACCACTCAATTAGGTTGTGTCTATTTTCATATTCTATGTATTTTATAATTGAATAAATTGTTATATACTTTTTATCTACCTCAGTGCCGTTCTCCTGGATTATTGAAGCCAATACAAAGCTTCAGTGATAGATATATATATATATATAACCCTTAAGAGTTGCATGCAGTATTAGGGCGCCTAATAGCGCCATGAATCATATTCATGCTGCTGGATCGTATAGTTTGTGTACAATTTGATTGGATAATGGTTGTGATGACCACCCATAAATACTCTGACTGGATCTATGTGAGACACGCCTCCTGACGAAGTCTTATTACTTACAAGACGAAACGCGTAGAGGGCAGGGACCGGACGATCTCCGACCTGCAAGTCACCACACGCTGATCCCAGCTGAACGGACTCCCAGCTCTACCTTGCCGAATCTGCAGGCGGTGAGAAGGACTGTTTGGTGTGTTCAAGAGTGCTGGCAGGCTTATGCTTTGTATTTGTTTTTAATCCCATGCTCTCTGGCTAGAGAGTTTGATCTGGTACGGGTTAATTTTAACAGCTTGATTGCTAGAAAATAAAAGTTTTTGTACTGCACCATGAAGCGCTCCCTTTTTGTCTTTTTAGAAAATCACATGTTGGGTTAGCACTGAGACTGACCCGTCCATAAGGGAAGCTGCGGTTTTAAATATATATACATTTCATTTATACATATTTATTGAATATATTTTATTAATTTGATGCGCTGTATGTTAGTTTACGCAAAGAGCTCCTACTTGTTGATCTGTCCTAACTCTGTTGGAACAGCCATACTGTACATTAGTAGCCCGTGTGCTGTTCATTTGCATTAAGTGTCTTGCTCCTCTAGCCACGCATACGGGACTCATTCCGTGCCGATGCGTGCAACAGTCCTAAGTCTGATATCTGTGTATGTGAATCAGCCAACCATGGTTTACATGCATATATTTGGGTTCTGGGCATGCTCAGTTTATCTGATCCCAAAAATACGCACGTAGATTCTATTCACTTACATAAGTGTGCATAGGGTCCGTTGGGTCTATTTTAGTTATAAGTTTGGCAAAGGGGGGGTGGTAGGGATGTAGTGATGATTATGGTCATTGTATGGTCATTATGCAATGTATCAACAAGCAGAGTGTTATATCTGTCACTGTTAATATTACATAGTATGTTACCAGTTAAAGTCACATAAACTACCTTTATGTATAGTAACTCATTAGTATGACCTGGATCAATTCACTCTCTGATTAACCATTCATATAGCTAGGTCTAGATGTCATGACACAATTTCATTTCAACTTACCTAACACTATTATTATGTTTTGCTTTTTAGGCCATTAATACATTATTGTTACATAATGGACAGTTTTAACTTTTAACTATTTGGGGCTAATTTGGGCTTTGGGAGTGAGATAAAGAAAATATTGAGGTAGCACAGAAGAAGTGCCAACTCTGTATGTAGTTATCTTATCTCATCTACTTTCATGTAAAATGCCTTACAGGTGTTTCCACTCCAGAGCGAACATGACTGGTTTCCTATTACTGCCTTACCGGCATAACAGACAGACTGTTGTTGTATTTTGCATATTCACACTTGACTTCTCAAGATCACCTTCAGTTACATGTGAAACTGTTCAGTAAAAGAAGACAAATCCTATGGTTAATGACAAAACTATGCAAATACAAATACTCTAATCTACTGCAGAGAAGAAAACATTTTATTTAGCACAAACAAATTAAAATATAATTTATCTAAAGATTAATGTATTCATCTATTTTATGTTGAAAAAACATTGCATTTCATCTAACACATTCTCGTTCCATATGAAGCAATCTCTAATAATGTACCTACTGATATAACATTGATATTGAAGAATTTTTCATCAGGACGTGTCATTTTTCTCTGTGTAAAGTGGTCCAAATATATATTTAGTAATTTGTTTAATCGGACAGATAAAGCAGATAACAGGATGAAGAACACCATATTTATAATAATGTACCACTAGACTAGATGTGTCAATTTCTTAGTCAGATCTATAATACTGGAGTTTATGAAACTAAAGAACTGACATTATCTGGCTCTCATCCCCTACCTTCACCCATGTCCCCTATAAAATGACTTTATTATTGACCAAGAAAAGAGGTAGGGATAAAGAAGAACCATGGACCCAAGACTGATCCTTGTGGTACTCCAACAGATAGTGGAATTATGGAGAGGTATATCCAGAAAAGTGAACACTGACAGAGAATTTAGAGAGGTAGGATGTGAACCAGGAAAGGGCTGTGTCTTGAATACCTAGTGATTGTAACATTTGGATGAGAATTAGAAGAGAGCAGTGACCTTTAGATCTAGCAATGATTAAATCATTGACCCCCTTGGTTAGTGCAGTTTTGGTGGAATGTTGAGAACGAAAGTCTGACTGAAGAGGATCTAGCATGTGTGTGGAAAGGAAGTGAGTGTAGGTAAGTCTTTCAAACAGCTTTAAGGAGCATGGAAGCTGGGAAATGGGACAATAATTTGAGAGAGAGTTTGCGTCAGAGTTTTGTTTTTTCAGAATTGGAGTAATCGGTGCATGCTTGAATAGAGAGGAGAGGATACTATCTTAAGAGAGAGATTGCAGATTGTAGTTAAGTTGTAGTTTAGTTCTTAAGAAGGAAACTACGCATGGATATTGCCTCTTCCTGCCTCCCTCCCCACCCTCCCCAGCTAATCTAAATCCTTACCCCTCCCACATCTACATAAACACTCCCCGAGGCAGCTTAAGGGAGCTCTTTCTAATTATAACCGTGCGGTCTTTTAAGACCTAATCGGTACATAGCTTGTGTAAATTACCTACTATGCATAGGTAGTAGGTCATTTCGGGAAACTCCACACAGGTTTGTGCACAGGAGGGTTCAAAAGGGAATTAATTGTACAATTAAGGTTAGAGTAGGAATGATAGATTTAAAGTAGGATTGCTTAGCATTGTCCACAGCAGTTCTATAAGTGTGATAAGTGTTTGTATCAATTGAAAAGTCACTGGGAGATCAAGCTTTGCACCAGCGATGCTCTCTTTTTAAGTTTTTTAAGCTATCATATGTTATTAGTGTGCCACAGTTGACATTGGAGTCACCATCATACATGAGGGGTAAGCTGGCCATACACTACAACGATTATCAGTCCCAGCAGGGGGTGGGCCGATAAACGGGACGATTTCCCGCAAGGGAAATGTCCTGTTATCGGCACCATACACCTCCTCTGCTGGGACCGATAATCCTAGCAGAAGAGGGGAGGGGGGAGGCAGCGCTCTCTATGGCGCTGCTGCAGAGCCATGTGCAAAGCTGCTCTGACATGCTTAAAAGTATACCTTCAAAGCAGCATAGTGCATAGATCTGCAGCAGCGTCTACTGCAGGAAGTAGTACAGCTAGGGATTGGGCGAAT
>WWET01000413.1:26791-38690 GCA_011038615.1 Limnodynastes dumerilii
AGTGGATTGACAGGAGCGTGCACGCCCCTCTTCTGTGTGTGATTTCAGATCTGTGAGGTCTGTGCAGGGGTCTTGATCTGGCCCAGTGTCTGTTCATTTTGCTCTGTGGTGAAGCGGGTGTGCAAAACATTTAAGTTTAGGTTCTACTGAAGACCTCTATGAGGCACCTTTAATACATTTTAATATTTTTGCTCAAGTGACTAATCAGTAAGCACTTTGTATGTCACAATATAGTTTTTCTGAATTATGGGCCAGATCGAGAGCTACATCCGCTAGCGTATTTACGCTAGCCGGAGACATAAAAACGCTATTTTGTAAGTTCTGCCCATGCGCGCGGCAGATGTTATGGCCCGTAACTGTGAGCGTACGTACCATCCTAGTATCAAGAGCGTAACTACGGATGAAGGCGCGTGCCATACGACACCCGTAATTATGCTTGGGATGTGGGGTGAGGCATTTATATCATACAGTATGGGTGTGCTTAGGCGCGTAAGTACGTGCAGTCATTACGGCCGACAGGAGACATGCTTTGAAAAGTTAAGGTAGAGTTTGGAAAGATTAAAACGGCAAAATTACGTACGACCGAGGAGAGTGCATAGTAATTATGATAGCGCAAATACGCTATGCGTTGAAACGTAAAAAGGGAACTTAGGTCTGGATCTGGGCCTATATGTTTACTGTAAAATAGAGAGATTTCAGCTGCTCTTCTTGTTACTCTTTATTTCATAGCAAGACAGAAAACACTTACCCAACCGGTGCCACCAGGGGTGAAGTGCCCTGGAGCTATGAAGACCAGAGCTGATTCAATCTAGAGATGAGGTGAACTCTTTTTTTGTGCCCTTTATGATTACAGCATGTCAGGCTGGCGTAAATCTAGAGACCACCCCCATATTTTCCCCGTCAGTTTGTAAATAGTAGTGCTGAGGGGAAATAAAGAAGATTTCAAAGTGGGTTTAGTATTTTAAAAACTATTTTGAGTCTGTTGTAGCATTATGTTGTTGTTGTTGTTGTGGGATTTAATGCGTTTGATTATGCTACTTTAAACACTGCTTTGATGAATTTGCCTGTCTCAGAAGAGCACATAGAAAATGATAGTGTAATGATTTCCTTTAGCTGATTGAGGAGTAGCATTTGGATTAGCAAGCACTATCACCACTTCTAATAATAGGCGATTATGTTCTTCAGGTTCTGAATATTCTTCCAGCTGCTTGCATCAAGTCTTACAAATGAATAGCCTGCAAGTGACCAGTGTGTGATGAAACGCTGATTCGTTTATGGTAGCTTATGAATCAGTGGTCTAGCTGCACAGCCCTGGTCATTTACACAGCATCCACAACTTGCTAAAAGTTTAAATATGAAAATATGAGCTTCAGTTTCTCCTGCTCTCATAATGAAAAGTCTGTTTGTGGTAAACCACAGTGGAGCCCATCTCCTGGGGTTTGACAAGTTTCCCATTTGTTAGATAAAACATCTCCCTGTCCTCACTGCTCTGCTACATCTTATAAACACATTATTTACTGCCACTTCCTTCCACTTCTGCTTTATCACATTTCTCTGCTCTTAGATCTCGTTTACACAGAGCACACGTTAGTGGCTAAGTCAGTTACAAAAAGCAGTGAAGAACTCTGTAAACAGGAAAACTCATTCTTTAGATTGCCTCATACTGTAGACAGAAGACAATAAATCACTAATTAGCAAAATATAAAGTTATAAGAACATAGTAATGCTGGCTACACACCTTGCAATGTTACTTGAGATGTGATAGAGCTTATCATTTCACTGACGATCACAAGTCCTAACGATGCCAACTCTCCTAGCCATCAGCTGAAACAATTGTAATTTTGTATGTACTGTACAATATGCACAGAAGATTGCCATATAAGTTGGACAAACAGCCCACATTTGTCTGACACTGTAATCGGTGATCATGATTTTTAGGACAGTCCTAAAAGCAAAACATCCGATGCAACCTTTTTTTATCAGGAAAAATCAGATTGTGGTGACCTAAACACTCTTGAAACATAACTCCAAATGATCTGGAATCGTATTATCAGCACAATAATTGCATAGGAGTGTATGCAGCTTCATTGTATTTTATTTATACCAATAGAGAAAAAGGAAAACATAATGGACTTCATTCAAGGGGTGGCTGACAAATTTTACCTCTGTAAAACATGGAAACCTGACATGTAATCCATCCCATAAATTTAGAACTATGGTATAAGCAAATGCTAAAGCTGCACATAGACCCCTAGGCCAGGAGAAAGCTTCTTGACAACATATGTAGCTATCATTTACCTTTGCAGCCAGTGTGCTGAGGCATTCCCATTTATAGACAACTGTCCCAATCAGTCAGTACCATCTTCAGTACCACTACTGGATCCTCCAGTTAGTTTTACTAACATAACAACCATCGTAGGGCACTTAGTTGTGCACGATAGTATTTAAGAACAAAGGGGCTTCCGCTAAGGTGGGTGGGAAGCATATAAAGTGTACAGTGTGGGTGTCACCACCTATTTACGAGCGGATCAACGGTCGGACAGACCACTGATCCTCAAGTTTAACTTAAAGCTGTAAGTGTCCAGATTTCCTACCGACAGCGGGCAGTGCGAGGGGCGTGCACTCCCTGCTAGGGCCGTGTAACTACTTACCCCCGCATGCACGTAAAGCTTGCGGGGGTCTGGATCTACCCCCCAGGTGCTTCCATAGAAAAATTTACATTATGGCAAAAACAAGTCCATCTGCAAGGGCAAATAAATCCTTAAAGCCACTATGCCTCTGTCTGTCTGAAAGCACATTCTCTTGTTCAAGTTTGAAGGAGACTCCAGCCTTTCAATCTGGAGCCTAAAATTGCTGCTTGCCTTTTAGGTTCAAATCTCAGATAAGGTTATTGAGATCTTTCTTGGGTAACTAAGGGCTCCATTTATTATAAAGTGAACTTTCATTTTCTGTAGATAAAAACGAAGTGTTTACTGTTCACAAAAGAAAAAAATTACAGTTTTAAAAAAATTATTATAATTAAAAATAAATAAATATAAACATTAAAATGAAAATAAAAACAAGTAAAGAGAGTTAACTTACCTGTCCGGTGTCTTTCTATTAAGTCTTTCTATGAAGTCTCCCGGGCTGCACCCACTTTCTGGAATAACCTTCCTCGCCTATTAAGACTATCTTCGACTCTACAAACTTTCAAGTGTTCTTTAAAACTCATCTCTTCAGACAGGCTTATCAAATTCCACAACCTCCCTAAGCAATAAGTACAATATTAACAACCACTTCTGCCATTTAACACATTATTAACACAAAGCCCACACACTCTCTTTCTTTTCTACAATTCCCTCATCTCTGCTACTAACACTGCTGTGTGGCTGGATCATACAGAGCATTGAGCACTTTTGCCCTACACCCTGGCTGGTCCATTGTGTGATATATAGCACTTGCCCTCATGTATCAAACCCACTGTCCTATAGAGTGTAAGCCTGTGAGCAGGGCCCTCTTACCCACCCAGTCTGTCTGTTATTACCCAGTGTTGTTAATTTGTAAAGTGCTACGTAATCTGTGGGCGCTATATAAAAACCTGTTAAAAAATAAATAAAATAAATGAAGTCCCAGTGCATGCACAGTGATTTCAATGTTTCAAAGTTAGCCCCTGCACATGCGCCGGGACGCTGAGAATGATACAAACCGTCTCTAGCGAAAGTCCTGCAGACCATTGTGGGACCCAGAAGGGGTAAATATTCGTAGATACGGGACTTGAAGTATCTAGACTCTCTGCGAGGTGCAGCTAGCCTGGATTAGTTAAATAGCACTCAATGCGCTATTATTAGTAAATGGACCCCTAAATGTATTTCAGGAGACTAACAAGGAACTTCAAAGGTGGGGTCAAGCCTTACATGATTGCCACTATGCTCTACCGGCTCTATTTCCTGTTCATCTTTTTAAAGTTTGACATTTTCTGGAGGCTTTAGTACAGACATTCCTTTACTATGAGACACAGTCTATAGGGCTTATGATAAATTAATGTATGTTACAGTATGCTTTCACTTAGGACTGATGACTAAAATGTTTGTCAGATAAAAGTAGCAGTCCGTACAGTGATGTTTCGGTTCCCTTCAATTTAATCAACAGTGAGAATCCTTAGACCAACCTGTGAGGAGTCTGACACAAGTGATACATCAAAAAGAAAGGGTTCATACTATATTTTGGTCTCTGACTTTACATCCAAGTAAAACTCATAGCTCTCCTTCATAAGTGGAGTAATATGTTTCTGAAGTTTAAATGTTACCACACCACATAGGTAGCAAAAAGGGTTTGGACAGTTTACTACATTTGTAGGATTTGTGCGGCTTGGCAAAGAAACACAGTGCATTGTTCCCTCAGAAGTCAAAAAGTAACGGTCTGTACAGCGGTTTGGTGCTAAAATCTATGTACCAACCCATGTGCAGTCAGACTTACATGAGACAGCCACAGGGAGTGGCCAATAAGCACATCCATAAATGCTCTATGAACAGGTTATATATCACATTATCAATTCTAAAAGTAGCCATAACTTGAAAACTGTGGCCAATAAAATACATCTATGACCATTATTGAAATCAGCATAAAATATACATAAAAAATAACACATGAAGTGTCCTGTGACAAAAACCAGTGTTATTTCCAGTCTGTAAAAATAACTACTTGCATTCTCGCAAAAGTCTGAATACATTGTATATTTGAAGTTTAGTTATTCTATCTATATTGAAGAGACTGTTTACGACAAGGCATCAGGAAAAATATAAGAACAAAACCATACATAACTGACAAAAACACACTGTTTCAGAATGTCAACAGTCATTAGAGCAGCGTTTAACCACATATCTATCTGAAATTAGAATTTGTATCTAAATCGTGACAACAGGAAGAGTTATATAAGCATATTAGTAGCATGAGGTGAAAACTGATGTTCTTTCACTTCTGCTTCACTGAAAGTTTTGTTAAAGAATATAAAAATAAATACCCTTGGTCAGTCTGCGGGTGTATCACTGACTAAGGCTGTTGACCCACTGTACTGATAAAAGTTGACCCTGGCACACCTGGAAAAAAAATCTAATACATGAGTAGTCTTTGCATGGGTAATAGGCTCTCCTGCAAAAGATTGTTGACCCCAGACAAACTACACTGGGCAGCAGATAAAAGTGCACCAAGTCTATGGCAATAACTCACTTTGCCCCGCTATCTGTTAGTTCTCGGCTGGTTTAAAAACAATTAAATCAGCTCAGTCACATGGGGTACCAAGAGTAAGGGGGCACAAGAGTTGGCAGCAGTGAAGCAGAGGACACATAATTTAAGATGTAATACTTATTACTTATTATTGCACAGTCATCTAAGTTTTGCTGTAGCTCTCAATAGTGTGATGTTGTAGTGACCTAAGGTTATGTCAGGATCATTCAGAAAGCTAGCATGCCACAGGTGTGAGAAGAAGAGAGATGGCAGCAAAGGTAAGTGAATAAGGAGGGGAGGGACTGGAGCAATACCAGAGAGGTGAATGCATCACAACAAATTCAACAGTGCTTATGCACTGACACAGGCTCTGGTCCATTGTGTAATGTGATCAACTAATACTATTAGATCTATGTCTTCAAAATAAAACTATTTTAATATGTGAAAGAAGTATCTTATAAATCACCTAAATAAAAATTATAAAAAACAGGACTTGTTACAACCAATAACCAATGCAATTCCTTAAGGTAGAATTTTTATTATTTTCAATCCACATATAAACTTTCTGCTTTCCCAGAGAGCAGTAATTTAAGTTACTATTTTAATTTTTGCACCATGCAGCATGACAATGGGGACGGGACTGGAGCAGAGCTTGGGTGGGACGGGGTGGAGTTTATTTGTCCTGTTTTCGGTCTCCAAAATGTTGCAGTGTATACTAATATACCCCATATGTATTACACACATTGGAAACCCCTCTTTAAAAATCCGGCATTTGCAACTGATAGTAGTCAGAGACATGCCAGGTCATAAGGGGTGGTGTGGGAACCAAGCGCTAGGGCTTTGCATATGGAAGTGTCGGTAAAGTGTCACTCAATACAACCTTCAACATAAATGAGCCAATAAATGTAAAGTAGCAAATAAATAAACAAAAAGTCTTGTCGTTGGTATATGTTGCAAGTATGTATCGTACAATGTTTTTTTATGACTACAAACGCTCTCCCTACGAGGGAAAATAGACATGGGAATGGTGTGTGCAGCTGATAACACACTGCTGCTGCTGACCTTTAAGTGGAGTCATCCTCTCTGTCAGCCTTACTTACGCGTTTCATGCTGATATAGCCTTTCATAAAGTCCAGCGGCAGTGACGTCCTCCTCAAGTGCATCTGTCTCATTAGGTAGTGGAAGCCAATGAAAAGCTCTTAGGGCCAGATCCTGAACTACATACGCGAGCGATTTTACGCTAGCCGCTGACGTAAAATCGCCCATTAGTATTTATTGCGCATGCGCACGGCAGATGTTTTGCCACGTAACTGTGAACGTACGTACCAGCCACATATCAACAGCGTAACTATGAATGAAGGGGCGTGACAGCCATATGACACCCGTAATTACGCTTGGGAGGTGAGGTGAGGCATTTAAATCATACAGTATAGGCGTGCATAGTAATTACGATAGCGTAAATACACCACGTGATGGATCTGGGCCATTATTATTCTGGTGCGCACATGCTTCAATGTTAAATGTCAAGGGGACTTACGCAAATTACTTGCTTAAGTCCCCTTATGACGCTAATTCTGAATCAGAGCCATTAAAATTAAGGAAATTATAATAATATAATAATAATATAACCTAACTGAAGCTTCTAGTAGAGATTTGATCCACTGGATGTGGCCAATTAGTATAGGGCTCTTTTTAAACTCTGAATAGAAGTGCTTATTTCCCTGCATTTAGCAGTCAGACACTTTGCTAGGGGGGCACCGTGATAGCTTTTGGAATAGCCAAATGCTTTAAGAGTGCATTCAAAAATTTGTGTCCTGATGTAGATTTGTGTCTCCCCGTATAGATTTTTTGTATGTATGTATGTACTAGAGGTCGTAGTAGAATACTGTGTAAAATTACAGAACAATTCTTATTTCATTTTTGCAGATACTGAATGATAAACGGAACAACAATTCTAAAAGTAAAAAATGGAGAATGCTGAAATTTGGCTGTCAAAAATAACTATCTACAAGTGAAGAAGATGACGCCCATTGGAATTTACATGGACTTGTAAAACTCATTAGGGGAGTCTGCTCCATCATATAGTGCTGTGAAAAAGTATACACAGGAAGCTAAGCCTTGGATCTCTATGGTAATATCATGAATGTGTGGCGTAGAATGAGAAAAATACATATATAATGCTACATGGTAATGATGGATGCTTTATAGTACTTGCTAAGTCAGTCTGGATGTACTCTGCATGTGAATAAGCAAGTTCAAATACTCAGTGGAACTTGAAATCTAGACTTTGGTTTCCAGTTGTTGACAAAAAAAGTTTTATTTATTCAGCTTTTTGTTTCATGTCGCTCAATCTTGAGATGCTTTTAGCAATTGTGTTGACAGCAGCAGAACCTGCACAAAGTTGCCCATGATAACTAGGAAAAGATATGGCTATAATAAATAGACAGAATTCTTAACGTATACAGAAGCTCCAGTTTCCAGGATATCAGTGAGAGATTCTAGCTATCTTTGATAAATAGACCCTAAAAACTGGATCTGTACAGTGTAATGGAGAAGACTGGTGGCAGCCTGCGGAACGAAATTTCCATTTTCGAATACAGGCAGCTTATAGCTTATTTTCGTCTGCCTCTATTTGGAAAATATTACTAATTAGAAATTTTTTATGAATGGGCAAGTGTGCCACCTGCAGTATGCAAGTATGCCATCGGGGTACATTCATACTCACCATTTGCAGTAGCATCTTCTTTTTTACGTGAATGGATTGCTTCTCCTCTGCGAGGCAGAAGCAATCGATTTCTCAGCCAGTTTGCAACTAGCAGGGAGAAAACAACCCTTTTGAAAAAAGACATGTATACTATTTTCTCTTTTCCATGTTTTCATGTAAACCTTCCATGCCATTTTCATTGGTGGCCATATTTATATCTTCTAGTTTAGCACAATCAATATATTCTACAGTGCAAATACAAACATTCCCCATATATTGGGAGTTGCCATGTGAACTGAGACAGAGTGACTATATGCATCAATAATCCACAGTACACCTCACAGTAGGCATTTTATATGGGTTTATTCACCAAAGTGTAAACCTACTGCATATCAAAAGACACTAATAAGAAATAGGTGATCAAGCTTATTTTAAATTGCTTGTTTACTCCTCTGCAAGAGCAGGAAAGTTGTCACTGTATAATTATGCAGCATTCAGATTTTATCACTGTAGAAGCGTGTCTTAACTCCCACTGACTTGTTACTGAGAAGGGTTATCTGACATTTATTGTAGAGGTTAGTTCTAAATTTTCTGTCTCTGACCAAACACCAGAAAACCAAAACCTGTGCAATTCATCTGGTGCCCTGAGGTAATTAGACATGTCTATGGAATATTAAAACAGGTGTCTTAGGAACATCTGCTTGTACCACCAGAAAACTGAAGGTGACTTCAGAACTCTAAATGTGTCACTGGAAAACTTTGTGTGTCTTCAGTTTTGTGTGCACCACTGGAATACTGAAATGTCTTTGAAACCTTGCCAGTGACTCCACGCTCTTTTAAATATTAGTTTAGGAATGAACAGTAAAAGTAGGCATTTTACACATTCTGGTATTCATGTTTTCCAGCTGCTGTAGCACAGATGTGTTCATTACTGAGATTGGTTTCCAATGCGTGTAATACATGTGGGGTATAGTAGCATACCTCCCAACATTTCGGAACCTAAAATCAGGACAAATAAGCTCCGCCTCATCCCACCCAAGCTCTGCTCCCGCCCTGGCTACACTGTCGTGCATGGTCCAAAAATGACCTTTAGCCTGTGTTAGGAAATTAGACTGTAATGCAGCAAAGATTGAAGGGCTGTTTAAAATTGTAAAGAGCTACATAACATGATGGCACTGGTAAAAAAAAAAATAGTAAAATGACAATACTGATAATATGGTCGTACTTTCTGACTGCCAAGACATCTAAGACGTCCATTAACGTTCTCCGTGAAAGCAGGAAGTTTATAATGTGGTATTGAAAATAAAATTTCTACCTTAAGGAATTGCATTGGTTATTGGCTGTGACATGTCCGGTTTTTTACATTTTTTTTAAGTGATTTATAAGTGACTTCTTCACACATTAAAATAGTAGTTTTATATTGAAGGTACAGATCTAATAGTAGTAGAACACATTACACAATGGACCAGAGCTTGTGTCAGTGTATAAGCACTGTTGAATTTGTTGTGACCCAGGACGCATTTAGAGAACCGTTTTTTTTATGTACGCATTTATACTCCTCTCTTGCGGACGTGCTATCAGTGACTTAAGAGTCCCTAGACCACTCTGTTCTTTACGTGTGTACTTATGTCCGTATATGTGCTCCGTCCGTGTGATTCTTTATAATCGGGCCTCCACGCGTTCATTTAAATGCCTCCCCACACCCACTTTTATGTAAATTTTCCTGTACATCTGATTTCCGTCTCCCCCAGTGGGATTCACATGTGCGCATATAGTCTACTTAACCAACCTCTATCTTGGAAATGTGTTTTAAAGCGTGTATGGGATAGTAGGTGGAAGGGGGTGCTGTCTAAGAGTGGCTGTTTTGGAGACTTTAATTTAAAAAGATATATGATATATGACCCAATGTTGGGACTCTAATTTTTTGAGTTAGGACCACCTAACAGAGAAACCTTGTAAGTGACAGGTGGCTTATCATACATCTGCAGATAATTGTAACTAATTCTCTGACTTTTATTTTAAAGATAGAAGATCATGATTAGTAACTGAGTAATGGCTAGAGTGCCAGGCCATATCTTGTTTTTTTATATATATATACCTATCTATCTATAATATTTATCTATCTATATTATCTATCTATAATAATTATATATCTCTATAACATGGCAATTATAAGGTGTTACTGGCCTACAGGTTTGCAAATACAATAATAAGACCCCTACCTGAGACATCAATGTTAAATTTGTATGGTGCCCATGTACTTTATCATGTGACACTTTGCTAGCTCTGCGGGGTCCACAGTGGATGCCCATGACAGGCCTAAACATTTCTGTCTAGTCACTTTCATGCATGCTGTGTATTTGTTAACATTTGTCTACTGTGAACATAACATTTGCCTGTAAGTTAATGTCACAGTGAAAGGTATTGACTTCTAATTAGTCTGAACAACGCCCCCATTACAAAATAGTTTGCTTTGGTTGAAGTTAGTCTATAAACTGCTAAGAACTTTTGTTGTGACAGTGCACAAAACAAACATCTTGGACAATTAAAAATGCGGTCTCCATGGTCACTAAAGAGATGATTGAGATGAAGCGTAAACGAATAACAGATTTATTTTTATACTGCTGTTTAGAGTTGACCTAGGTCATGCCCACTCATCTTTAACTGTCTGCACATTTTCAGATTCCACCCTCTGCATCAGAACATGGTTTTGCCAAAGTACAACTTTGATCTTCAGTCATTCACTGAGGACATGATTTACTAAACGGTGGTTTGTTCAAACTGCTGTCTTTTGTCGGTTTGTAAATCGCCACATTTATTAAGGCTAAAAACACAAAAAAAATGCCAGACTGATTAGTTTTTCAGGCCGCTGCTTTTAACAACAACAAATTCTACTACTACAAGCACCAGCATGCCTTAACAACAGCCATTTTTTGTGGAAAATGTTTTTAATCATTTTTTTTAATATTCATGCATGGTGGCAGTTTGTCAATATCAAAACCACTGGCCTTTCTTAGTAAAAAGCTGGCAGTTTTGACACTTGCAAACATAGAAACATAGAAAGTGATGGCAGATAAGAGCCACATGGCCAATCCAATCTGCCCAGTTGTTTATTTAAAACTATACTATACTATACTATAAACTATACTGACTCTAGACTCTATTTACCCCTAATTTAGTTTGAGATTTAGGATATTATTATATTTATCCCAATCATGTTTTTTTATTTTATTTCATTAGAGTTCAAAATCAGTACAATACTACTGTATATATACACAAATTGGCCAATGAGTATATAACATGACGTACATATCACATCCTACACATGTAAAACAAAGCTGACTTGTACGCTTGTAGACCTGCAATGTGGGGGAGAGTCTGACTGAAGAAGGGAGGTTATTCCAGTGCAGAGGTGCAGCACAAGAGAAGTCCTGGATACGGGCATAAGATGGGGTGATCAGTAAAGAGGCCAGACAGCGCTGGTTAGCAGAACGAAGACGGTGTGAAGGGGTGTGTGTGTTGATGATGGAAGAGAGGTAGGGAGCAGTGGATGAGGAGATGGCCTTAAAGGTGAGGGTAAGGAGTTTAAAGATAGGTCTGAAGCGGACAGGAAGCCAGTGGAGTGTTTGATATAAATGAGAGGCTGAGGTAGAGCGATGTGAGAGGAAGATGAGCCTGGAAGCAGCATTCAGTATAGATTGAAGGGGTGCAAGAAGGGTGAGCAGGAGACCTATGAGGAGGAGGTTACAGTAGTCGAAGAGTGATATGACTAAAGAGTGGATGAGGGTTTTAATAGTTTCATTGATGAGGAAGGGATGGATGCGTGCAATGTTGTGTAGGTGGAAATGACAAGAATGAGAAAGGCCACGGATTTGTGGTATAAAGGAAAGTGAGGAGTCAAGGATGACACCTAGGCAGCGAACTTGAGGGGATGAGGAGACAGAGGTATCACAATAATTTCCGTTTTGTCCATCTTCAGCTTAAGCAAGAGTT
>WWET01000413.1:49947-64110 GCA_011038615.1 Limnodynastes dumerilii
CACACACACAATACTAGGACCCCTATGTATATAACTTATGGTCAGAAAATACTGAACAGAATGTGGAGTATTCAAGCCAGCATCAGAGATCAACTGTAATCTAAATTTTTGGATTGCTTTTAGAAAGCTAAATGTATATAGTTGATTAATAATACATGGAAATTTCAACCTTTCCACATATAATCTGATATCCTGTTCCAAACCGAAAACTGAATGGGGTCAATAAAGAGATGAAAGTGTCCACTCTGGATGTATGTGGTGTTTATCATAGGCAGTGAGAATCTTGCACCCAGTTCGGGTGTCTGGATCCGGCCTTATGTTTAGTAGTAACAATTATTTTAAAGATTTTTGCTTTTATTTTTCCCACAAGTTGGGAAATATTAGTAGATTCATAAGATACTTTTGTAGTGTGAACAAACAAATACATTCATTCTTGACATTTCCGATGAAAGGGTATGTAGCCCATATAATTTGATTTGATTTATGTAAATGAAAATGGACAAATATATAGTAATTTGTTGTATTTCTTACGAAACATATTTTAATTAAATTAAATTATGAAGGAGTGTCCACTTTCTTGGGGTCATCCTTGGGCATTGCAACTAACTAGCAGTTACAGTTGCTGCAAGCTTTGCTGGTCTTCAATCCAGGATTGAATTTCAATCTTTTTAATTATTTTTTTCACATCTTGACTAAACCCCAATCACCATCTGGGTATTCACAAGTGTCAAACCCACTGTCAAACCATTCAAGATATATAAAAATGAATTATTGGTTTGCTTGTAGGTATACGCATTAAATTTATTCTGGTCATACCCTTAGATGTTGATTGATGACCTCGCATCATTACATCATGCTGTACTTAAATGTCAAATCATTGACAAAGAATGTTCTCCAGTCAAGAAGGACTGATGCTACCACACAGTTACTGTGTAACCAACTATAGTATTTTAAAGGTCCCCATTTGAGTCATTACAACAACATTGGATCTAGAGTCTAATTTTATCTCCAGCATAGATTAAGGCTTTATAGTGTCATTCAAATTTTATGGAATTATGAAACAGTCAAGATATATTTAAGGCATGTAGAGTAAATTTGGTATGATCTGCATTATAGAGACAGCAATAAATAGAAACTTCATTATGTCTGAGTAGGGACCACAAAAATGTTTTCTGTACAGAGAGCAATAAAATCTCCCACTCTCACTGCTGAATGTGCCTTCACTGCACAAATTGTGGTCCCCTGTTGACAGAGGCCTCTACTCTCGACAGTCGGTGCCTCTGCATATGCACATTACTACACTTGTGCAGAACAAACATCATATTAAGCCCTTTTCAAAGCAGAGAAGAGGCATTGTTTAGACTGGTAGGACAATCCAACATCATATTACCCACGAATTTTGCTATTGGGCTTAGGGAAGCTATGCTAAACTTGATGTTACCTGAATGAATGGTGTAAAAATAACTATAATGGGGTAGATCCAGAACTACGTGTGCAATACGTTTCCACGCGTAACGTATTTTCGCACGAATTTCAATCTTTTTAATTATTTTTTTCACATCTTGACTAAACCCCAATCACCATCTGGGTATTCACAAGTGAATGTACGAATTTCACTGAGTTCCGCTTCCCAAACCCTACCTTAACTATTTTTCCCGTAACAGCGTACGTCCGCTAATGGACGTATAAACTACGTGAACGTATGCCTCTAAGCACGCCCATACTGTACACTTTACATACAAACCTCCACCTACTTCACGTAATTCGAACGTATTGTTGACTCACGTAAAATTGGCACGCCCACACGTAAATATTTACGTGACAAATACGTGAATGGCCCATACATCACAATTACGCAACGCTAATGAGCGTATTTTCTATGGTGCGCATGCGCAGTACTTAGAAATAGGCGATTTTACGTCTCCACCACGCGTAAATTCGCTCCAATGCGTTGTTCTGGATCAGGCCCAATGCTTGTACAGATCTTATTAAAATATTCTCTATTTTTTATATAGGGCACTAAAATGTTCTGCATTAAACACCTTAGATAATACATTTTATGTATTTCTTTTTCTGTTGCAGCATGTATATAACAGACCCTGGTCCTCTTGCTTTTGTTTGCCCTACAGGCTAAAAGTTTTCATCCTATGTAGAAATCTGACCATTGCATGGATAACTTTCCTTCCTCACTTTAAACATTTTTTTCCTGCTTTAATAGTTTATATATTCGTTTGTGCTGTGTGTTTTATTCATTTACTGACTCAGGTTCTAGCATTGCAGCTCATTGGTGTGCAAATAATTTCTGGTTCATGTAGCAGGAAAAGGGCTAAAGGGCTTCACCTTTAACTTTCCAAGCTGTTCTCTTGGAGGGCATTGCACCAATAATGAATGCCTTATTGTGAACAAATCCTGATACTGCTAGCTCTATACTTCTGAGAATCCCAAACTGAACACAAAAGTGCTTTTACATTTTACTGTGCAGTTGCCTCATACATCTGAGTTCATTTAAAGATAAGAACAATGTCATGCTTTGGGAGTATTTTTCGTAATTTAAAAGAGTGAACCATAAATATATGGTATATAACATCACTTATTGTAAGGTGTATAGCAATGTAATACACTTTTATTTTATTTTTTCTGATAATGTACATTTTTTTAATTTTAGATATTTGCTATATATTTTGTTTAAAACTACATTAACTATTTATATTTTCCAAATTTGCTTCAGAGTTTACTTTTTTCATATTTTCTCAGTCAATAATATCTGCATCTTGACCTCTAGTTGACATGGTTATGATGTGGAGAAAGAGAAGGCGCTCCTCACTCCACTGCAAAGAACCCATCCATAGTAATCTTGAGGGTCATGTGGGGGACACATCCTACTTGTCTTCTTCATTAGAGGACTTGCACATACAAACAAGTACAATATATATAGACTTAATTCAAACTAAATAAAACTGTACTTTTTTTTATGTAACATAAACATATTTTTTTGCTGCTATTTTGTACGTCATTTGATTGAATATGTTTAACATTCAGTTCCGTAAACAATATTTATAGCATAAATTCAAACTTAAAACAAAACTGGTTTGTAGCTGTTGATTGCAATGTACAGTTTTCAACACAAGAAATGTCTGAAGAAAATATAGCATAAATTAAGTGAAATATGCCTTACAGTAGAGGAGAGGCAGGACCATAGCAACAGATGTGTTTCTGGTGTTAGGGGACACCAGAAACACTGTGAAGAACAAGGGGTGATTGGAGAAAACAAAGAGGAAGAGTGGCTATTGTTTAAAAAGAAGGGGTGCAGAGAAAGGGTTCTGTTCGGCACTCTGAAAATTACATTTTCTATATACACTCAGCCGACAGCTAGTTGTCGGCTGTCTCTATTTCAAAAATGTCAGTAATTAGAACGTTTTTATAATGAATGGGTAAGTATTCCGAATCTGTTTTTTGGAAACGTACCCATTTAATACCCTTCCGATATCTGGACCCGCTGCAACACACACCGCAGCACCCAACGGTACACAACACGAGACACAACAGGTTAGTGGACTTAGGCTGCGGGTAAGGGATCCTGGTTAGAAGGGGAATCTTAGGGGTAGGCTGCAAAGAGGGGATAGAGCTTGAAAGGTGAGTCTTTGGGTTAGGCTGTGTGGAGGGTATGGATCGGAGAAAGGGAGTCTTAGAGTTAGGCTGCTGGGATTGGATGCAGTGTAGAAGGGGTTAAGCTGTGGGGAAGGGGGACTTAGGGTTAGGCTGCACAGAGGGGATTGATTGGAGAAGGGGAAGATTAGGGTCAGACTGCGGGGAAGGGAGGGTTAAGGTAATGGAAGGGGAGGGTTATGGTGAAGATTAAGATAAGGGTTTGGGGAAATACTCAGCAGTCAGCGATGGTAATTCCTTCTGGGGAACTTTGCTGGTGTTGGGACGTTGCGAATGGGGCACCGAAAATAGCCCTTTTGTATAAAGGGCCATTCTCAGAAGCAAACCACACCCGCAAAGTGGGACAAGAGAAAACAAAAATAAAGATAGCTGCAGGGAAGGGGGTCTTAGGGTTAGACTGCACAGAGGGGGATGGATCGGAGAAGGGAAAGGTTAAGGTCAGGCTGCAGGGAAGGGAGGGTTAGGATTAGGTTAGTGTAAGGGGAGGGTTATGGTGAAGATTAAGATAAGGGTTTGGGTTAGGGAAATACTCACCAGTCGGCGATAGGAATTCCTTCTGGGGAACTTCACTGGCGATGGGACATAGCAAATAGGGTGTCGAAAACAGTCCTGTCGTAAAAAGGATCTCAGCGACAAACCAAACCCGCAGAGTGGGAATAGAGAAAACAAAAATAAAGACATGAGGAGAAGAAGGGAGACTGCAGAGAACAGGGGGATAGTAGAGGACATGGGGAAATCTAATATAATAAAGGGGGTGACGAGCTGGAATGAAGAAATAAGGTAGTTTAAAGAACAAGAGTTTACAAGAAGGGAACTGAGGAGAACAGGCAAGGGTGGAACTGGAGGGAATCCTAGGGAACAGCTAGAGGAAACTATGTGGGAAATAACTAAGAAAACTAGGGAAAGGTGGATAGAACACGTGGGAGAACAAGTATATGATTATAGAATCTATGGACACCCCATTACTGTATATATGGTATACTTCAAAATATATTTTACCTATTAAAAGTGATTTATTGAACAGTGAAATTAGTTTTTGGATTGTCATATTAATATTGTTAAATAGGGACCTTATTTAACTTTTCAGTTTAATAATTATCTGTCATTCGGATTGTTTCACTGCAAAGTCATGGTACCCTATTGGTATGCATTTTGCCCAATCCGGAGGAGTCATGTTGAGTTTGCATGTGAATGTTCCCTCCCTTCCATTCCAGGTGTCTGTACTGCCGCAAATTTCTGCATGCTTCAGTCTGAAGACTTAATGTAGACCCTGATTGTCAGAAGTCTAATGCAGAGCACTCCAAATGTTTTACTCAGGGACCTGAGTGCTTCTAGATCGGAATTCTGGATATGAACTAGGATGTTAAATGCTTTTGCAGAAGCTAAAATAATGTAGGCCCAAAAAATGCTTATAGCAGCCCAAATGTAACCATTTATGTAGGAACAGTGTGTCAAGATGGTTGTGTTTGTGGACAGGGAGAGCTTGGGTTTCTAATGGCAGGAACAGGCTGAAACAGAATAAGAGCCTGCAGAATGAAGCCCAAATGATATGTGCTCCGCTAATTATGCAGACAAGGAAAAACTCGGTTTTATGTTGCCACATGAGATATTTAAATGAGCTTAATGTTGAATTTTGCACATTTGTGTTTGCGATTATGGTTTAGTAAGGGGCCCCTCTTTTTTTATTACGCTAATTAAATATTTAAGACATAGCACCAGTGAGAAGCTGACTTTTCATTAAAGATTTCAGTCTTCATACACACTTAGAAATAGGACATGGGCACTTACATTTAATCTGCCAGAGGGACATACGCTATATATGTCAATAGGTCAATTTTCTTCATCTCCATATATTTTGTTGTTAAAACATAGTTATATAAAAGGATGATATTCTAAGATTATATGTAATAAACAGCACATTATTTAAAGTTAACTAAATTTAATTACGCTAAACCCTTACATTGGAAGTATTTTCTGTTTAATGAACATGTTTTATTTCTTTCAGCAGAATGTAGTATATAATACCATTGCTTTCAATCCACTATGTTCTAACTGCACAATACTTCTATATTTTTCCATATTACTGTGCAGTGCAAGTGTCTGTGACTAACACATTTTATTAGTTTGATAGACAACCTATGCTAATGCCAGGTCAGACATTGCTCCATATAAGTATTAGACTGAATAAATAATTACATAAATCTATATAAAAAGATTAAATCCAGTTTTAATTGACATATCTCACTGACACAAACCATTAACACTGGCAACTGCTTTCCATGATTTTCTAATTTCTCAAAATAAAAATGTAATTTTTCTGCAATTAACTAAATTCACTTTACTCCTATGCATCTGCATAGACAATTATGGAAGAGCACATTCGTGTTATGAATTGCAGAGTCTATGTACATGTCCTGGGCACTTTTTCTGAGCCTTTGCAGTTGCAAGTAAGGGCTCAAAACTCTTAGGGACGGATTTACTAATGTTGATTTGCTTAATATCGCAAGAGATCTGTCTTGTTTAATAGCGATTTGCAAATCGACATATTTACTAATTAATTTTTTTTAGAAATCGCCACTCATTTTACTTTGTCAAGCACCCATCAGTATTCCTAGAAAGGTAAAAATTCCTCCCCATGACTAAAAATGTCTTAGTATTGGAGGGCATGCTGTGCCTTATAGTGCCATAAGTGAAGATGGCAAGGGTTAATGGAATAACGCCGCATATGCAATTTGCACCCCTTAAATATTACATACAAACTCGGGCACGATACATATAAATATGACCTGCTCTGATACATAGAAATAAATAAATAAGTAAATAAAGATTGGCCTGCTATATAGTAATACCTAAATCATGCCCCATATTAAAACTCACACATACTAAACAATACACATGTCATGTCACATATCTTAAAACTCAGACATGGCTTGATACTGACTTAATAATTGTCATGTGACATAAAAATACAAAGACATATGGCCCAATAGCAATTTATGAATAAGTTAGCCCCCCCCTCCATTTAAATTTTTTTTACCTGACCCACGAAGCAATAGTAATATTGAAAATGTCCCCCTTTAATCATGTTTTAAAGATCATTGTACCAAAAAATATGGCCAATATATAATAAACATACTGCTTACGGTTCAGTAGTGTTGTCTTGGTCCAGGCGACAGGGGTGATCTTCTTGTGGCTCTTGACTGCAGACAGGTCCGGCTCATTCCTCGTCCCTCCAGCAAATGGCTCATGTCCGAGGTTATAAATGCAGTCACGGCAATGACATGAGTAATTCGCCAGAGGGACGAGGACAGTGCCAAGCTGTCAGCTTCTGGCAAGTTACTTATAAACTGTGCTCAGCACTTAAAGCCACTGGACTGTATTCAGATCCGTTTTCATGTGGAGTTGCGTACATATTTTTAGGTACGGCTTAACTGTGCATGCGTAGTAACTTTATTTATGTAAGTTATGTAGATTATACGCACTTAAGTGCTTTAGGCACAGACATGTGAATCGCACTTGGGGACATAAGTACGGAGGGGCGGGGTTGAAATACGTACCTGAAATGTTACGTGAAAGATGGTGGGGGGAGGTATTTAAATGAGCCTTTGAGGACGCAGTTACATAGAATCGCACATACGGCATATATATACGCACATAAGTACACATGTAAAGTTAGAGGTGCTCTAGGGAGGTGTAAGTCTATGATTGCACGGCCGTGAGAGGGGAGTGTCATGGCTGTTGGTGGGTGTTGGCTTGCAACATATGTGTGTATAATTGCGTACTTTTAAAAAACAGATCTGTAAATACAGTCCACTGAGTGGTGAGCTTCTTATACCCACTGTTGGAGCACACTGTTAATCCCTCTCTTCTTTTCTCCTCATATAAAGTGTTATATGGCTGTGTGTTGAATGTGTTCAATATTTGCTAAATGTAATAGTTATTGTTCCACAAGGAAATGGTTCCTGCAAGGTTCTTGCTGCCTTTGTTCTTCTTTAAAAATAAATAAATACATTTTACAAAAACCAATTGGATATCAGTCACTTCTAAATGTATAAACTAATATCTAGAGTTTATCTACTTGCTCCTGTCTAGACAATTCTTAAAGGAGCCTGTATAGGTGAAAGAGTTTCATTTTGAAGATATCTGAAACATGATAAAGACAGTCTATTGTGGTGTGTCAGTGTTAAAAATTGGTCTCTTAAATCAGTAATTAAGTCCATTGATATGTTACCAAAGAGCATGCACTAATGTCCCCAGGAGCTTCATGTCAGACTTTAGTTTGTCAGGGTGCAGGATATACTGAAAACTCTTTCTCTGGGCAGGATACAGACATTGCTGCAGATGTGAGTGTTACATCCTCTCTTATGTTATAGGAAAAATCAATGAGTAATTCTTCATGACTTTTCAATAAAACTGAAAGCCAAGAAATCTATTGATGGTTCTGAAAATAGGCTAGTGGATTAATGATCAGTGTCCATCAAAACTTCTGAAGTCAAGATAGTGGGGCCTAAGAATGGAACAAAACGGAAATGAACATTTCTATCTGGTATAAACATACTTTTCTCATAGACATTGCAAAATATGTTGCCGAGAAAAAAGGGAAGTTAGAAGAGAAATTTAGAATTCCATATAAACAGATAGATGAAAATTGCAACTTGTTTAAAAAAGGAAAGCAAACAAGCTTACATATAATAGAGGCGAAAGAGTATAAAAGCACTAAGAATTGTTCATTACATGTCATTATTGAATATTCCCCTATTGCCTATGTATTAATTTATATGATCCACTTTCACATGTAAGAGTATAGGTTGAGGTAAAATGCCATTGGCACAGCAATATAGATTATCATTAAGCAGAATCTTAAACTTACTTAACAATAACACATATAAAGATATTGAAGAATAAAATAAACATTATATCTATCTAAAATCTAAAGGGATTTTGGAAACAGTTGATGAGGACATCACTTCTGGCTGGCAGTAATGGACCAATCCAAGCTCACTGTTGTGATAGATGTCAAATAAGACAAAAGAGAGAAGAGGAAATAAAATAACAGCCTGAAGAATCCCGGAGCTACGAGGGAACCAAAGCAAGATGCAGCAGTGGACAATGCAGAACACAGCATCACTTGTCACCTGGTACCTGCAAGAGAGATTTACTGTCCCCTGGTGACAGGCTTTGACTGTGATAGGAGGAGACAATCTCCACTTGACGACCAGGGAGTGATTGGCTGTATCTCTCATGGAACAGGCCAAGGCATCCTGGTTTACTACACACTATCCCTTAGGCAATGAGCAGTGAGGATGCTGATGTTAGACTAAGCCTCTAGGCAATGAGTTGAGATGGCATTTATCCTGGTATTGGACCAACCCTGTGGCAATGAGCAATGAGGGCACTGTACTCTGTACTAGGCTGCCCCTGAACAAAAGAAAAATGAACACTGTCTCTGTTATTCATTACCATCCACCAGCAACAAAATTGTCAAGTAGCATATACTGTAAGTAGCTAGTGGTAGGCCCCTGGAGTCCTCTTGTTAGGGCAGACAAGGCCCAGAGTATATTAGGATGTAGGCAGCAGTTAGGGCTGGTAATTTAGATAAGCATTAGGCCTGGTGGCTTTCCAAGCATTAGGCTCAATATTTCAGCAGGGCACTAGTTACTGTAGGTTACTTGGGTAATAGACTCAATAGTTAGGAGTGACTCTTCTCTATAGTTTAGTTTGTGCATTTGTTATCTATAGTCATATTATATGCCTTTAGGCCAGGAGGTAGATATAGTCTGTTCTAGTTTATCTGAGAAGAAGAGGACCAAGGCTTGCCAGATTATCATGCAAGTGTTACTTGTGTAGGAGGCAGAGGGAGGGTCCTCACCGTAGATAGGTAAAGTTGGCCAATAGAGTGTGATAAGCTACCCTGAAATGAATAGCAGCTGAGTAACGTGTCTTTTGATACCTTTATGTAAGCGCTTTTTGTAACTGTGTCTCTTTTCTTTTTATAGGAAAAGAAGGCCATCAGACACAATTAGTCTGGGTAGGTCTATGCTCAGTCTCATGAGTAACAAGCTATTGCATGGGTCACAAAAGCAATATCTCATTTCTAGTGCCTGAGAGAAAAGGCCCTGAGTCACACCTAAGAAGCTTAGGTGTATATTTTTAAGAAAATAGACACTGTGCATTCGTAGTCACATTGATTATGCAATCTATGTAGCACGTAGGCACGTAGATTAACTAGTATTTTTTTCAGTTAGAGGAGGCATGCCTCCATAAAAAGTTAGAAATGGATGGAGGGACTCATTTAGATGAGGCAGGGAGGGAAGGGTTGTCTGTGTCCATGCATATTTTTCCTTCTTAAGAGGTAAAATACGCACGGAAACTTAAGGTAGCCTATGGCAGTTATAAGTGCCATTAGGCTCCTAAAAACAGGGGGCATGTCGTGGGAGTGGACCAGACAGTTAGGTGCGGATACATGCGTATCCACACTTACTTATTTCACTCCTAAGTGTGAATCCAGTCCAAAATCTTCACCTAAGAGAGAGAGAGAGAGATCATTGTAGACAGAAGTATATGATTTTTTTTCTACTTCATACATCTTTAGGTAAACCAAGTCAGTTATGTCTCAATTTTATTAGACTCTAGACTTTAGATTAGACACTCTAAGATAGATAGATAGATAGATAGATAGATAGATAGATAGATAGATAGATAGATAGATAGATAGATAGATAACAGATAGATAGAGATAGATAGATAGATAGATAGATAGATAGATAGATAGATAGATAGATAGATAGATAGATAGATAGATAGATAGATAGATAGATATGAGATAGATAGATAGATAGATAGATAGATAGATAGATAGATAGATAGATAGATAACAGATAGATAGAGATAGATAGATAGATAGATAGATAGATAGATAGATAGATAGATAGATAGATAGATAGATAGTCCTGGTAGCTTTGTTATATTAATTTCAGCTGTTAGATCATAAGAACTTCAGAAGACCTAATCTGTTTTATTTTTTACACGAAAAGCTATGTCTATGACCTTAAATCTCTTCGTTTTATCTGCTCTACAAATAGCTTTGAGTTTTACAGAACAGTTCATTTATAAATGCCTCATCGGCTTTTGAACCCTGTCTGGGTATGTAAGTAGATCCATTATATCAGATTTGTTTTGAAAACTCAGGTGTTGGTACTTGACGTGTTAATTAAAATAACATGTTAGAACATACCTGCAATTTCTCAAAACCACCACTGATTTATTTGAATAGACTGACATGAAGTATGCATTACAGATGTATCCTTATAATGTGTTTGTTCTGATAGACATTCTTATAATGACTCTCTAAAGTGAAAAGAAGTCATTATTTAACCAGCTGCACCCTTCCAGCATGCACTAAACTTTTCTTATGCCTTAAATTCATTTGCAGAATGGCAAGTGGAAAACCCATTAGTTCTGGCATAACTGCTAGGGGAGTACAAACACTGCATAGGATGTAGAAAACCTAAAACAGGAAGATTGTTTGAAGGAGATAATGATTACAAATTTGGACACATACAAAGGAATTTATGGTATTTTACAGCATGTAAAAATATGGTCTCTGTACAAACATGGCATACATTTCAGAATAGTAATAACAAGAATACATATGCTAATTATACATTAAAAAAAGCATTTATTTTAGATTAGCTTACAACAACCTATGTGGTGGTATGTAACGTATCAGACAAAGGCAAAAGTTTGATATACACCAGACCCTGGATGGTTGCCCTGACTTTGTGAACCTGATGTGTGACTTATCATTTCAATACTTAACCTAAACCTTTGCTGCTTTGGATCCAAAGATAAGAATATTTAAACACACTGTTCACTAAATGTACAGCACGTTTTATTAACTGATAAATAGTACCATACAAAACGTATTCACTATACAGGGATCCCTCTAGTGTTCTTATGTAGATGGTATTATTATGCTCTATTTTATTAATCTGTTTTCTACTTATTTTGTTAACCTTGGTTCCACGTGGGTCTGTAACAATATGAATTGTGTCTTTGCAAATGTATTGCTCTAAACCGTGGATGGGGATATGGTCCGGCCCTCAGACAGACAGCAGACAAAGACAAAAAGAATGAAAAAAAAACAAAAACTCCATAAAAAAATCTATAGAATATATAAAAAAACAAGACCAAAAAACATCAGATGCCCTGTATCTGTGGCCAGAAGTACTGCAGCAACACAAGAGAATGCAAAGAGGAAAAAAAGAGAGAAAAGAGAAAAGGGGGAAAGCAGAGGAAGAAAAGGGGTGATAGAAAATATTACATAAAGTAAAAAAAAAAAAAACACTAAAAAAACTCCATAAAAAAAATACAAATAGAAGTTTAAAAAAAAAAAAAAAACATAAAAAAATAAATACCAAAAAAGCATTGGACACCTTGGACACCTTGTATCTGTGGTTAGTGGTACTGCAGCAACACAAGAAAATACAAAGAGGAGAAAAAGGGGAAGAATGACCGACGCAAACCTGGAAAACCAGTTGCGAGTAGCAACATCATAAATACCAGCTAACATCACACTCCTCACCAAAGAGAAGCAGTTCCAGCCATCACATTAGGGGTGAGTTAATCAAATTTTTGACCAAATATAGCAGGCTAATTTTAAGCTGATAATTTTGTATGGCTCTCAAATAAATTTGTAATTATCCAAATGGCCCTTGGCAGAAAAAAAGATTCCCCACCCCTACTCTAAACAATCCAGTTTAGCTATATTGCATTTTGTTTATTATACTTAACCTTTAGAAGTTAATTTGAATAGTTCTGTCTTTATTAAGCCTTTATTAAGTTTAACTAAGATCATAATATTAGTAGAGCCATAACTATTGCAGTGCAAAATAAGCCAATACTCAGGGGATGGATCACAGCTCACATGTGCGTGAGGGTAAACTCAATGGGCCTGATCCAGACTTAATAACGACAGCAAATTTACACATGCATGAGTCTGGCTGTGGGAACGCACGGCAGATGTTGCTCATTGTAATTCTGATCGTATGTAACTTGTGCATAACTCCATACGATAGGGTGTGACATCCTTACACAAGCTGAATATACGCATTGTGGGTGGAGGGAGGCATTTATATTGTACAGTATGGGCTGGGTTAGGCACTTACGTAAGACAAGGTATTACGTATAACCAGAGATATGCAAAGAAAAGGCAGGGTTCTGAACACATCAGTCAGCTAAGTTATGTACGTGAGAGAGAAGTGCCAGGGGGAGTGCATTATCCTTAGTAAGGTGTAACTTAGGTACGCTTGCATGCGTAAAACGATCTTAAGCTTGGATCAGGCCCAATGGCACTCTGCATTACAAAGTGAGTACTGAAGTTAATGGAATTACACCCAGTAGGAGTCAACAATGAAGTGCAACATGTAAGTGATATTTCCACTCTTTTTTGACTTCTTCCCCATTCTCTTCACATTCCTGCCATCTCACCCCCAGAACTTCAAAGCTGTCAGAACAGCATAATACATAGATCGGCAGCAGCAGCCAGTGCAGTGAGTAGTAGAGACAGGTATCAGCCGAAGCCACGCTCCACACAGCGCGGCTTTGGCTAATCCCTGTCTCTACTACCCCCTGCACTGGCTGTTTCTGCAGACCTATGTATTATGCTGCTCTGACATGTTTGAAGTATACTTTAAAGGTGTCAGAGCAGCATAATAGATAGATCTGCTGCGCTGTGGAGGAAGGGTTGAAAGATCCAACAATCATACCAGAGCATTTCTGGTGCATTTATTGGATGTTTTAAAAATTGATCCTGACCACTAACCAGAGCGATTTTTTTGCAACAATAATTAAAGGATTGGGCCAATAATCACTCTAGTGTATGGCCAGCTTTAGTCTGCTATATATACAAGTGACTGCCATGCAATAAAGATTTCCTCCTAGTGAACACTATACAATATAGGCTGCATCTTTATGACGCCATACAATACACACTGCATCCCATAAACTGCCACACAATACATAAGTGACAGATATACTATTCTTCTAGTTATACCATACAGACCTTCTTATGAGTATCATATAAAACGGAAAACATATTTGTAATATATATATAATGTCTCAAGCCATCCAATCCCACCTTGTCGGTATCCAGCCTTCCAATATTCACCCATCTTGTCTGTATCAAGTCATCCAGTGTGCCCCTCTTATATTTCTCCAGCCTTCAAATATGCTTCCTCTTGTCTTTCTCCAGCCTTCCAATATACCCCTATTCTCCAGCCTTCCAATATGTCCCCTCTTGTATTTCTCTAGCCTTTATATACCCCCTCTTGTCTGTCTACTTTCCCTTGCTGTCTTCCTTTCCTCTGCTACTCCTCCGTGGCACTCTCTGCTGTGAATGATGCTGGTGTGACCTTAGGTACTCTCACCAAAGTGGTGAGAGCACCTTACAATATTTTAACAGTGGTGTCTATCCTTGCTGTGTAACAGGCAGCAGGA
>WWET01000413.1:91011-109468 GCA_011038615.1 Limnodynastes dumerilii
TATATATATATATATATATACATATATATATATATATAGAAGAACGGCACTCCTTGCTGCTTAGTATCCTGCTGAGGTGCACATATAGGCAGAAATGTACATAGAAAAAGAATGGCACACGCAGACTTGTATAATGCAAAACAGGAAATGTTTACTTCAAATCCAACGTTTCAGGAGCGTTGTAACTCCTATCTTCAGGGAACAAACATTATAACATACATATCCCACCGACTTTATAGTAATTATGAGTTACTCACCCCCAATTCAGGGCCCACCGCGCATGCCGCGTCCACAGCGTTCTTTCAAAGGGTTTGTCCTTTGTTACTTCACAGAACTTCAATTCTTTAGATTGGAAGGTAGATTTGTTTCGATTACATCGCAATCTTAAATTAAAAGAATTTTTTCAACAACACCCGCCTTCCCCAACGACATTGCCCATACTATACCAACAATTCAAAGAGAAGTCAATGTTCGATCCGCAGGGACAAAATCCCTCGATTAAATCGTTCATTCGCCTCTTAGATGACTCTGTAATGAGAACTACTAAAGCTCTCCCGAAGATGGGTAGTAACCTATCGTATTTTGAAAAACAGGCCCTAAAAAATTTGGCCAGTTATGAGGACATCGTGATCCGCCCAGCGGATAAGGGCGGAGCTATTGTGGTCCAAGGCATTGAGGAATACCGCTCTGAAATTTTACATCAATTAGCAGACACCAATACTTACTCGAAATTACCTGGTGACCCCACTGTCAAGTTTAAGATGGAATTGGATAGCATCATTAACCAGGCAGTGTCTAAGAAAATTATCCCCACATCTGTGGGACAAGCATTATTTACCAAGGCACCCAAAATTCCATTGCTATATACTATTCCAAAACTTCATAAAAGTGCGGAAAAACCGCCTGGTCGCCCGATCATTTCGGCTATTGGCTCTCTTGCTCACCCTATTGCGTCTTTTTTGGACTCTTTTTTACAGCCCTGTGTACAGGCTATTCCAACTTTCCTGTGTGACACCACGGACCTCCTAGTCAAATTGAATGAATGTACATCTACTATGTACAATTGATGTAACTTCATTGTACACAAGCATCCCTGTGGTACCTGGCATTGAGGCAGTGCTGAATCTTATCACCAACAACCCCCTCTACATAGGCCCTGACATTGAGTTTTTTATTGAATTACTTACCTTTGTGCTGACAAAGAATAATTTTTTATTTGATGGAGAGTTCTTTATACAGATTGCAGGATGTGCAATGGGCTCGCCAGTTGCTCCGTCCCTGGCGAACTCATTTATGTATGAGGTGGAGGTTGAATTATTTTTACAAAATCCTCGATGTACTTCTAACCCTTTGTTTTACACCAGATACATCGATGATGTGCTGTTATTCTGGGCGGGCACCACACAGGATTTGGATGAGATGATGTCTGAGGTTAACCAGATGAACCCTTACATCAAGTTCACTTACACAGCAGATACACAATCCATTAGTTATTTGGATGTATTGATAAGGAAGGATGGGGAGAAGTTTAGCACGGCACTTTATCCCAAAGAAACAGACCGTAACACTGTAATACGGGCAAATAGTCACCACCCTATTTTAACCAAAAATGGACTACCCTATTCGCAATTTATTAGGGTTTGTAGGGTCAATAGTGATATCAGTATGAGAGATTTACAATTGAGCAATATGATGGAGAAATTCTTGGCAAGAGGATATGACCTCCATGCCTTGGAAACAGCACGGGATAAAGCCATCCAGATTCCTCGAGAAAACCTTCTACGTATTAAAGAAAAAAGTCCCCAACAAGACATCATACCTTGGACTACACACTTTAATAGAGCCAGCCCTTTCATCAACCAGGCCACTAGAGCCCTATGGCCTATAGTTAAAACAGACATCACTCTTGGCTGTTTAAATAATAAAAGAATTATGCCATGTTACAACAGAGGCCGCAATATTTGAGATCTCGTGTTATGGACAGATATAACAGGCTTGAAACAATCTACTAAAAACTTTTTGACGCGCCCTCTGGGATGCTACCGTTGCTTAGGCTGCATCACCTGTGGCTTTATGGAATCTGGAAACTTTTTTTACATCCAGGCTCGAACAAAGTGTATAAGATCAATCATGTATTAACATGTACAACGAAATTTATTGTGTATTACCTTAAATGTCCATGTGGTATGTTTTACGTAGGTAAAACTCGTAGAACTTTTCGTGAGCGATTTGCGCTCCATAGAGCAGCCATCCGGCAGGCATTAGGTACAGGGATGGCAGACCACCCCGTAGCATCCCACTTTCGGTCCCACAAACATACTTTGTCCGAGCTTAAATTTAAATTGATTGACCATGTTCCTCCTTCAATTCGTGGAGGTGACAGGGATCTTTCACTTTTACGATTGGAATCTAAATGGATTCACAAATTGGATTCGGTCAAATCTAGAGGGTTGAATGATTATCTTCCTTTGAGTTGTTTTTTATAAGGTGTACAATATTTACTTGAATATATACATTAGCAATTGGATAGTGTTGGTATTTGTTCTAAATAGGGTAGATTCTAGGTAGTAGGTCTTAGAGTTGTTGGTTTTTTAATATGTTTCTGTTTTTGTTGGTTTCTTTGGGTGATAATTATCACCTTAATCTAATATGTGGGTGTTTGATTATGTATTTTCCAGAGTCCAGGACATCCGGGCACGTTTGCTGGCAGTGTCATAACACAGCATGGACATGCCAGCCCTGTTAGGGGGATCTGCAGCGCCACTGTAAAGCGTGGTGGTTTCCACGGTGACCAGCGGGGGGCAGATCGCCGGAAGCAGGAAGGAGATGGACATGCCGGTGGGACCTGGCGCTGTGGACGCGGTGTGCGCGGTGGGCCCTGAATCGGATTGGGGGTGAGTAACTCATAATTACTATAAAGTCGGTGGGATATGTATGTTATAATGTTTGTTCCCTGAAGATAGGAGTTACAACGCTCCTGAAACGTTGGATTTGAAGTAAAGATTTCCTGTTTTGCATTATACAAGTCTGAGTGTGCCATTCTTTTTCTAGGTCTTTCTCAGGGCCACAGTTTTGCAAATAATGGACCTAATTCAGAGATTGAAAATAAGAGAGGAAAGTTACTCCTGGGCTAAACCATGTTGATTGCAGGGGTGTCATATTTCATCTGTTGCAAATGGTATTAGAGATGAGAGGTAATGTTTCTTATCTCAAGTTTAAATAACAGTTTAAAAGTGAAGCTGATCAGTAACAATTCAAAGATATATCCCTGCATGCAAAGAATACAATTAACTTGACTCGCCCTGAAATTAACATGGTTTTGCCCAGGTGTAACCTTCCTCTCTTCCTTTCAAGCTCCTTCTTAAGTCTGAATCAGGTCCAATATGGCCTCTGACTGTAACCTAATAGGCCTCCCAAATAATACTGAAAGATATATCTTCCATATTATTGATTTCAAAATAAATATGAATTGCCTCCTTTATTTGTTTATTTTTCTGGATCTGGCCCTAACTAGGGTTACCACCTTTTTATTGAGAGATTCACGGACACCACATCTCTCGAAAAAAACCTTGGAAATGACAATTTGATTGTTGTAGATTTTTTTTGTTTGTTAGTTTTTTTTAACCTTGCTTTAAGATTTGTGACGGTGACTGTACAATGACCATTATAATATAATAAGCACATTCACAGCATCTTTGTCTGCACGTATTATTTCATAGCTGAAAATGCATCCTTGTGTTCCTATATGATCCTAGTCCTCCATGCTCCCCCTGCATGCCTCTGGTCCTCCTTTTACCTCCTGAATGCCTATGGTCCTCCTTTTGCCACTGGTTCTCCTTTCTCCCCCTGTATGGCTATGGTCATCCTTTCTCCTACTGTATGACTACAGTCCTTCTTCCTCTCCCTGTATGTCCCCAGTGCTCCTTCCTCTCCCTGTATGCCCCCAGTGCTCCTTCCTCTCCCTGTATGTCCCCAGTGCTCCTTCCTCTCCCTGTATGTCCCCAGTGCTCCTTCCTCTCCCTGTATGCCCCCAGTGTTCCTTTCTTTCTTTTTCTTCTTTCTACATTCTCTTTTTTTTTAGTAAACTTTTAATCTTTTCTTACCTTTGCTGTCTTCTCATCTCTCTTCTTCTCTCTCCATTCTCCATGGCATGCTCTGCTCTCTGAATAATGCTGACATGACCTCTGCGCCTGCAATTTTATAGAAAAAGTATTATTCCCAGACATTGTATTTGTGGCATTAGTGACCAGACATTGTACATCTCTTGCAAAAGAAAACTGAGAATATACACCTAAGAAATTAAATGATTGCGATATTAGGCATTTTAAAATGTGAATGCATCGGAAGTCTGAATAGGGCATGCCAATAGCATTTTGTTGCTGTATGTTTATTATTGTCATTTTTAAATTATCTAGAGCAGAATTTATACCAACACCCCCCCATTTTCCCACCCAATTAAAATTTGCATCCATCCACATGCAGTGTAACATGGTTTTGATCCTAATTTTCTTGCTCCAAACTTATGTTCAGGCCCATATAGTTGGGTGTGGGTTGCCGGTATGAACGGCCCTTTTCCAAAAGGGGTGTTTCATGCCACTGAATGGAGAATAGGTTCGGAAATTGATTGCTTGTTCCTTGAGGAGGAGAAGCAATCGCTGACCCCAGGAGCGATAACGAAAACGAAAAAGTATTTTTGCACCCTAACCCTTACCCTAACCATAACCTTCCCCTTCCACTACCCTAACCCTCCCTTTCCATTACCCTAACCCTAACCCTCTACTCCCCGCCGCCAATCCCTAACCCTCCCCTTCCATTATTCCAACCCTAACCCTCCCCTTTTATTACCCTAAACTTAACCCTCCCTTCCCCAGAGCCTAACTCGAAAAGTCCCCGGAGAGTGTTACTCACCCCTCTGGTTGGTTGGTGTGGCAAGTATGCGGTGGAAGCAACAAGTCTGTGGAGGCTTCTGAAAAATAAATGGATAAATAGGCCAATTGGCATAATTACCTATTTTTTTTTAAAACATTTTTGAAAATGGAAACCTTTTTGAAATAGAGACAGAAGAAATTTAACTTTTGGCTGTCTCTACTTATAAAAGGGCCATTTCGTGCCAGCAACTCTGTCCCCATATTGTTGCACCTGATCTTACGTAACATTAATAATTAGGGTGAGTGAGTAATCAAAAAGAGAAACCCAAAACTGTTTACCACATCCTGCAATAATTATTTGGAGCAGTGATAAAGAGCATTAATAGCTCATCAGAACATTTACAAGGTATTTTACTGTGAGCTAATTATCAATTAATATAATAAGCAGTAAATGGTTACATCGAATATAAAACTGTATATTATAAACTAATATAATAATTGGTAAATGTTCATATTAAATGTTATGTTATCAACTATTATACTAAAGGTAAATTATAGTTCATTACACATTTCATTTTATTGTAATTGAAAGAGTGCAGTAAAGCAGTTTAAACATGTTGCTTCTTAATGAGAAATAGGTCTTATATAGAAAAATTCCAAAAATATATATTAAACGTAATTCATTTGTATCTCTGGCCACAGAGGTGTAGTGCAGATCAATTACACCCAGAGCAGATGGGTCCAGTGCCTATAACAGCACCATCAGTTAGCATAAGAGCCAGATTTAGACTTTATAGGGGCCTTAGGCAAGGCATCCCACACTTTTCAGCCATGGATGGATTTCCTCAGCACAATAATTACACAGTATATCGATTATCTGACATAAAATCATGATATATTGTGTAATACCAAAGTGAAATAAAATAAAAATGGCCACCTATTACCTTGGACCCTACCTAACATCTTAATTTACAGGCAACGGGCTGGATTCACAGATCCGGTGTGAGTTAGGTCCTTTACTAAAGAATCCGACCCAACATCTGTATAAAATATATATGAATTGTATTACACAACTGACAGCATATTTTATTTAGGTTTTGTCTCTATTGGTCAATCAATTGTGTAAAACTATTTGGGGACAAAATTAAAGGAAATCAATCGCTATTAATCTGCAATAATAAAATAAAACTCACATACCTGCACTCTGCTTACAAGAGGAGAGGAATTAATATTGTAAAAAGCCACTTCTTTACTCTGTCAATCTGTTGCTGCTGTGCTCTTCTCCTCACACAGCAGCTTTGGGGCACATGAAGCAAGTGGGGTACAAGCACCACCGTGACACCATGACGTTTCATGCGTTACTCTGCTGGGAACAGTGGCAAGCACAGGATTTATAAAGAGGTTTTAAAATTCTTGTAATACATGGGGAGCATATTAGGGGTCTGAACATTGTGCACTATATAAAGTACATGTGGGATCCATTAGGTGTCTGGCAATGGCACAAACTATAATATGTGGTTTATATTAGGGTTTGAGAACAGCACTCTATAGTATATACTGGGCCTTTCCCAGAATGTAATATACCACATATATATTATAGTATGTGCAATTTACGGACCCACAATATACCATACATGAACTTTAGAGTGTGCCATTCCCGGACCCCCTAAAATACCCCACATTTATTATATTATGTGTCATTCCTAGTCCATAATTTACCACACATGTGTTTTAAATAATGTGCCATGCCCAGACCCTTAATATACATGGCATGTAATGCATGTGGGGTATATTAGAGGTCTGTATAAAGCACATGTGTGGTATATTATGGGCTGGGAATGGTACATACCACTATATATGTGGGGCATTATAAAGGTCTGGGAATGAAATATAATATATATGGGATATATGAATATGATAATGGCAACCTATATTATATATAGTGTAACATTCCCAGACCCCTAATATATCCAACATATATTATAGCATGTGCCATTCCTAGATGCCTTAAATAACCCACATATTCATTACACAGTGTGCCATCCACTGACTCCTAATTTACCCATTTATTACATGTGGGGTATTTTAGGGGTCTGAAGGTGACACATGCCATAATATATAAATGGATATATTATAAGGGAATGGCACAATATAAACTATACATTGTACGACATACAAAGACCTAATATACACTATACAAAAGAGCAGCGCAGCGCACAGGGATAGATTTTTCTGGATAAGTCCAGAGGAGGAGGGGAAGAGATAATTAAAGTGATGTGGAGCCTTCCATGTTCAAATGGAGATTTTAAATGAGAGTGCCAATATTACATTTCTACTGTTTCCCATCTGGACACCTGTTGGTGTGTCTGGGTTCAGGTAAAGTAATTGGGATAGAAGGTTGCTTTGCAGGAAATCCAGCCCTCCTTAGCACAGTATACAGATTGTCAGGGTGAAAATATTCTGGCAAATATTGGTTAAAAGAAATAATGTTTTACAGTGGGGCACAAGATTAAGAGTGGAGAGGATTGGGAAGAGTACAGGTGGCCTCCATTATACATAACCCTTTCTGTGCCTTCTACAATAAACATCACCTTCAGGATCTATCCTTCATTACACATCTCCTTCCCTGTCTCTCTGTTACAAGCAGAGTAGCCAGATCTGACTGTTGTTTTGCAGCTTGCAATGATAGCCAGTGGTCATGTGCTCTGAATACAAGGCACCCAGAACCCTAGTTTGTGACCAATGCCAGAACCACAGTGAGTGGCTTCAGCTCTCTCCTAGCATTGAAAAAGTTCACCTATCAGTGAAAAAAGTTGGACCAGTCAAAAGCACTGACCGGTCAGTCTTCCGGTAAATAACTGGCAGAAACACACTGTTCTTGCCGGCTATAGCATTTTTGTAACATTGCCAGCTGCTTAGCTTCTTGCCCTGCAAATTGTTTCTGTTCTAGAATTCTTGTTCCTGTACTCACCTTCCTATTCTTTGTTTTCCTTACCTGCTCCTGCCAATTTGCCTTGTGGTTCCCTTCCAGATCTATGCCTAGCGGTTTTTCAGATTTGTGTTTTGGTATTCCTTGCCATTCTGTGGCCTTACTTCCCACTGGTTCTTCATAGTGGGGTGTATTGTGATATTTCCATCTTACATGTTATTGTGTTGCACTTTCTCCATATCTGCCATTCTCATTTTTCTTTCATCTCGGGAATTACACTTCGGGATCGAGACCTGATGAGCGCTTGCAGCCTAGTCTTTCTCCGCTGTCAGGGGCTCCAGTGAACACATAATTCTTGGTTAGACTCCTGGGCTTGTGATTTCCCCGCAACACTCTCTTAAATTACACATATCTATCCCTTCTCCATCAATTACACATCTACAACCCTGTCTCCTACATTACACTATACACTTCATATGTCTTTTATCTGAATTCCCCTATTTTTGCCTCAGTCCCCTATATGCAAAGATCAGATTATTGCATAGTTCAGTTTAAGTGAATGATTTAACAGCCGATGTGCCGATTATATTAGGTTGAATGTAGGGAAGTGGTTCCCAAATGCTCTCTTTTTGAGGCATTTAGGTAACAATTTTCTCAAGATGCCCAAGATTTCTAACAGTGCATGTTTTCCAGGTCTCCTTGCTGGAGCACAGGTATGCTCATTACTGACTGTTACATTTTAAAAGCTCCACAGGTGGTACTCGTTATATCACTTACTCTGTAGGGAGACCTGCAAAGCATGGACCCCTGGGGGTGCCTGAGGACAGAGGGCCTGATTCAGAGATGCGATTTCCACGGCACTTAGGTGCGTATATTTAAGATCCTAGAAAATTCGCAAAACTGCGCATGCGTAGTAATAGTGCAACGCCGTTAGCGTAGCGGTTAGGAGCGTAAGTTCGCTAAGAGCGTACCTTTGAATCGCACGCAAGCACTTAAGATCTTAAGTGCAGCGAATCTTTAAGATCTTAAGGATTTGCATGGAGATGGGCGGGGGGAGGCAGGGAAATGAGGGAAAGTGGGCGCGGGCTGACACTTAGGATCTTAAATGAACGCTCCCACGTCAGTTAAGATCCCAAATGACAGCGTATAGTTAAGGCAATTCAATGGTGGTCTAAGTTTAAGATCCACCGCTGTTTGCAAGGGGAGTGTCTGGTTTTGCAGTGGGCTGGAACCTGCTAAGATCTTAGCTAAGGTGCATATATTTGCGATCTTTTCGCAATCGCATCTCTGAATCAGCCCCAGAGTGTGAGAAACACTGCCCTAAACCAAAAGAAATACTGAGAAATCTCTTTTTAATTGTTAGGGCCGGATTTACAGCACCGGACGTATTGCATATACGTCTGGTGTTGACCGTTTTTGACTACTGCGCATACGTAGTCAATTTATTACGTAATCTATGTATCTTTAAGAAAAATTGACTACGCATGCACAGTAGTCAAAAACTACTGTGCAGTAGTCAAAAACGGTAAACACCGGACGTGTATGCAATACGTCCAGTGCTGTAAATCTGGCACTTAGGTCCAAATAACTTAAAAACAGGAAAGTTCAGTTCCTTGTCTATGGAGGTTACTACAGTAAATATGATCCAGCATGTATGTCTTTGTGTCTATAGTTTACACAGTCGCCCAATAATCAGTATGGGGTCTATTTACTTACTTCTATGTTTCACTGTGAACGAAGTTGCATCAAACTCGCTTCGTTCACAGTATTTACTAATAATTACCCCTCCTGCAAGGTGCTGCAATGATCTGTGAGGTTGTATGAATGTATTCCAGCGCATGTGCAGATACTCCATTGCGGGACTTTTAAAATTTTAATGGAAAACAGCTATTTTCTTGATTCTTCTATTTTTACTGTAATTGTCATTTTAGATAAATAAATAAATAAATAAATAAATGCAGACCTTCATGCAGACAGCCTCTTGAAACACACATTTATAACCCTTAGTAGGAAATGAATGAGTATATTTAACTGTATGAGCAAACATAGTCTATGAATGTGTTTTAACAGAATAATTATATATTTATTTATAAGGCAATCTATAAAGAGATGAATTTAAAGTCATTAGACTATGTAAACAAGAAACATCTGTAGAATACAAACTGGAAGATGGTAGGCTTAGAGGAAAGGACAACTGAGGAAGAACAAACCCAAAGAAAGTTAATCCCTGGGTCGGAGGGAGGCAGGAATGATGGTAGTTGTTTACTTTTTTATTTTACTTTTGTTCTCTTTGTGGTCAGGAATTTCAGGGATTGTAACTCTGTGATATGATATGATGTCACATACTGTATTTGCATTTGGCTGAAATTTCTTTTCTTAATCCCTTTTTTGTTTCCTTTTTTTTTTTTTATCTCTCCCTCTGTCTATTCTCCATTTATGAGTAACTACTGCCTGTGATATCCAAAAATAACAGCAATTCTAATAATGAATCATAAAGTTAATTATACCGTTTTATTTCTTAGCAGTCATAGTTTGCAGGCTAATTTATTAACTCCATGCTGTTGTTGATACCCTTCTGTCACATGCTCTCACTTCCTGCTTCCTGGTGACAGGTCTATCCTGTGATGATTCAGTCTTAAAAATACAGAACCTTATATTACCACTGGAAAAGGATTTATTTGGTTTGCTGGTACCTGTGGGTGCCTTCTAGTCGGTGGGTTGATTGGAATTTCTCATGTGAGACATACTTGGGAATTCAACGTGATTGCTGGCATTTATGTTGGCACTAGTAAAAGGCCCGTCGAAATGACGGAAAAAATATTTCCCATCTTGAGTCTCCAGCCTCCCAGTATTCCCTATTCCTGCCATTCTATTTCCCAGTATCACCCATCATGTCTCTCCAGCCCACCAGTATCCCCCATCATGTGCAACAGGTCCCCAGTATCCCTCATCATGTGCCCAAGCCCCCCAGTATCCCCCATCATGTGCCCCAAGCCTCAACAGTATTCCTCATCATGTGCCTCCAGCCCCCCAGTATCCGCCATCATGTTTCTCCAGCCCCCCAGTATCCCCCATCATGTGCCTTCAGTCCCCCAGTAGCTCCCATCATGTTCATCCAGCCCCCCCCCAGTATCCCCCATTATGTGCCACCAGCCACCCAATAGCCCCTATCATGTGCCTCCAGTCCCACCTGTAGCCCCTATCATGTGCCTTCTGTCCCCAGTATTCCGACAGTATTCAGTGACAGGTCCCTCCTCCACTACCTAGCACCATACTGTCCCTGGTGCTAGATAGCGGAGGAGGGACCCGCCGACGCAGTCTCTACATACAGCATCTTACCTCTGTATTTGGCATCTTCCTGTCACATTCAAGATGGCGGCAGGGGTCCTTCCTATCTAATGGAGGGGCCTGGCGCCACCATCTTGAATGTGGCAGGAAGGTTGTGAATGAAGAGGTAATGTTCTGAATGTGGAGATGGCGGCAGCAGGTCACTTCTCCGCTACCTAGCAACATCCTGTTGTGAGGTAGCAGGGGAGGGACTCGCTGCCGCCATCTCCACATTCAGAATCTTACTTTTTCATTTAGCACCTTCCTGCCACATTCAAGATGGCGGCAGTAGGTCTTTCCGATACATAGGAAGGACCTCCGCCGTCATCTTGGATGTGGCAGGAAGTTGTGGACTACGGAGGGAGGGAGCTGAATGTATCGGTGGTGGTACTGGGATCTCTCTGCCGCCGCTAAGAGATAAGTAAAGTAAAGATTTACAGGGTGAGCGAGGTGTGGCGAGGGAATAATTAAAGGGAGTTTTCTGGGTTTTTTTTTAAGGAGGAGCAGAATGGCTTTTCTATAGATAGATGGTGTTTGGCCCCTTACTAACTGTATATTGACAGCCTATTCATTGGGACAGTACAGTGACTATACTTTATTAATCACAACTATTTACTTTATGAAGAATCTGCTAAGCATTCTAAGCTTTAGCACTATGGACTGGATCCAGCCCCCCACATGCTTTCCGTGCACACAGGGATCTGTCAGTACGTATAAGACAGGGGAGTGAACTTTCCCTGTCACTCCCCTCTCTCCTACGGATTCTTGTGTGACTTACGCTGACAAAGGGCAAAAGGGCAGCCTTAAGTCACACAAGCAGATTAGCATTCCATCCAACCACTGATCATAAATACCAAAGCCCACCCTACTGTACAATTTAAATGCTTCCCCCGCCCTTCTTGGCGGGCGGAGGGGAATTACAGACTCTTTGTATGGAATATCTATCATACAGAAGTAACGTAAAACACACGTAACATCAGCACATATATGTATATACAGTCATGTTCTTATATTAAGGTTAAATCTAATAAACTGTTAACAATAAATAACAGCATTCCGCCATTGATGTTCAGTGTATGTGTATGTGGGTGGGAGGTATGGTCTTTGAGGGGCTATATCTCAGAAAGTATTTTACACATTGGGCCATATTCACACCTAAGAGTGAGTAATTCACTGGTGCCGCCCCTAACCCACTCCCAGTTTTTAGGTATCTTATGGCACTTAAAAGTGCCATAGGGCTACCTTAACTAACAATGCATCTCCCCACCTCCTCTAAATCCCCCCCCCCTCGCAATTCTACCTAAACCCTTCCTGAGGCGGCATTACACCGCCTCCTTCTAACTAAACAACTCCATGCTGTCTTTAAAGACCTTACAGAGGCAATCTATATACCTAACTGGTACATAGGTTGCGTAAATGACCTACAGGGTTCACAGATAAGAAGGAAACAGGGCAATTCGCATGAAACTCCCATTGTTCCTACTTATTTTGGCTGACTTGCGCTTCGATAGGGCTACCTTAACTCTCCGGCCCGGATCCAGAACTACAGACAGCCGTAATTTGCTGAAAGATAGCTACTGCGCATGCGTAGTAGCTATTGTATGTAATCAACGTATCGTATGCGGGCTTTAAGAACGCATATACGCAATCTACATATCCAGGCCTCCGTGTCTATTCCTGCGCTTAAGTTGCTTAAGTGTGTGTACTTAGCAAACTAAGCACTTAATGCCCCATTTACATGCCTCCCCCCACCCACTCTTCTTAAGATCCTTCTTACTGAAGACTGACATGCCCCTTCTTAGTTATCTCACTAAGGATGGTGTTGAAGTCCATGCGTATTAGATTCCCAATGTAACAGCTGGATCTCGTGTAAATTTGTATTCTGGGCATGCGCAGTTTATCCAATCCTAAATATACACACAGAGATTCAGCTTCTTCTTAAGTGTGAACCATGTCCTAGGTTTGTTATTATTCTAATAATAAAGGTTTATAATCTTCTGAAGTGATGTAGCAGGCACCATGTTAAATGCCTCACCCCCTCTGATGTCATAATTAATTCACTGCACTGAATAGTGGGGCTTGAGATTTGAATGCCATGTAATGAAATAAGTCACAGAATGAGATGGGGGGTTGTGTGTGTGTGTGTGTGTGTGTGTGTGTGCGTATGTATGCAGTATTAGCTAGGGGCCTCTAAAGCAACAGTGGAGAAACGCAGTACAGCAGCTACAAGATTACATACAGACAGCTTTGTTCACAGTAGATCAGATTAGTCATAGATTCCCATCTACTTGCCCTAGCCCTGGATGGGGTGCTTTGTTGCCTAGCATGCCTCAAAGAGGACTCCCTTACCCCCTAATTTTTCCTGGTTAACACTGGGTGACAAACAGCAATTTTTTTGGGGGGAGGGAGCTTTACTCTGGGGATAATTGGGACCTTCATGTCTTCGTTAAGGACACCTTGAAAAGATTTTTCAGTAAGTTAAAATGTGGGAGCAGGAGGTTGTGCGGACAGTGGACCGTATTCACAGATCAGAATGACTTAGACGTGGCAGTATCCACACCTAATTCCTATGACCTGCTCTGAAACCCGCCCCCGTTTTATTTTCCTTCTTAAGAAGGATCTTAAGATCTTAAGAAGGATGTTTCCTTTAAAGACTGCATGTACTCGAATCTACATACTGTTACGGTAAACCGGAATTACCTGATTCAAGTACCAGAGTGACCGTGAGGTAAGAGTGATCAGACGAGGATTTCGGCACACTGGAATTACCTAGGTCGAGGACCGGTGTGGCCTAAGGACAGCAGAGAAACAATAGTGAAGTCGACTTCCAGGGCACTGAGACTTTGCTACCGGGTGGTTTTCACCAGAGCCCCTGATGGTGGGGATGGAATTGGCTGCGCCCCAGTAACAGGACGTGCCCTGTTGAATCAGACTTCCGGAAGAACGAAAGGGAAGCAGAAAACACCTGTAAGAGATAGAGGGAAAGATGGAGCAAGAGGGAAGCAGACCAGGTCGGAAGAGACCGACCTGAAACGGACTACACAGAACACTGAACCTGGCACGGCGGACAAAAGGTAAGTCACAGGACCGGACGAGACGTACTAGGGATTGCATGCGGACACTCATACGGAACGGCCCCCGAAGGGGTGACAAGTACAAACACTCCAGGAAAGGTTAGGTATGTAAGGAAGGTAGGCACAATAAGGAGGGAGAACCCGGGGAAAATAGACAATAGGAAATCAAGGCAAGGACTGAGCAAGGTAAGTGGTCAAACAACGGTCAAATCACTAGGCAAGCACAAGGCAAGGCACTAGGCACACGAGAAATAAAGCAAGTCACAGAACTGACAGGCAGAGCTATAACCGGCGCCTAGGAAGTGACAGAGTGGGGTTTAAATAAGGGTAGTGGGAGAGTGATTGGTTACTGGATCAGATTCCCTAGAAGGGAATGAGGTGCTTCCTGAACTGACAGCCCTGCTATCCAATGTCATAACACAACGTGGAGCGCGCGCCTGAGAGAGACGCGGTGTCCACGTGAAGCTGGTTGCTATGATGCTGTCGCTAGGGGAGCCGTCGGCCGGGGAAGCAACCGCTGAATGTGCCAGAGCAGGGAGCGAAGGTTAGTAATCAGCTGCCCGTCTGCGCATAGCAGCGGCAGCTGAATGATCCACAGCGGGGACCCACACTGACTCAGCTGGTCGTCTGCAGATAGCAGCGGCAGCTGTGACAGCGGGGAGCAACGCTGAATCAGCTGGCCGTCTGCTTATAGCAGCGGCGGCTGTGACACATACCTAAATGGTACGTAAATTGCATAAATTACCTACTAAGCATGCGTTGTAGGTCATTTCCTAAAAGACCGTTCTTAAGAATCAGCAGCTTCTTAAACATGAATATGGTCCAGTGACTCTGGGAATAAGAGGCTAACATTTGTTAGCAAGCTATTACCTGGGCTATTGTACATCTGTTTCTGTTGGCTATGCAAGTGTATTATTATTGACAATAAAATTTAGGGTTGAGATAGGTGGCAAATAGCAAGTGGGTGTCACCTCAGCAAACGTAATATGACAATCATATGTCATCAACAATGCGCCCCTCCCCCAGCTCCACCTATTTGATTGCACATCTTAACTTGTGTGAGGAGGCCGACCAGGTCCCCGTCATGGGGCAGGCGACCTGGTATTCACTAGAAGGGTATCACGGATTCAGAGGTTTGTGGACCTGTCACGGGATTCAGGGGTAAAGACGACTGAGCTGGTTGAAAATAGAAGCTAGCAGGTTTAATGGTTGACTTGCTCATATACAATGAAATGAGTAAAGTACAGTTCAAGAGTCTTTGGTTGGGTTGAATGTTAGGCAAATGAATCCGGAAGACTTGGATGAGCTGAGCCGCAATGTAAAGTCAGCTGGGCCGGATGGCTTGGGGCAGCTGGACTGGATGGTGAGAGTCAGCTGGACCAGAAGGCTTAAGATAGCTAACCGGATGGCTCGAGGCAGCTGGACTGGATGGTGAGAGTCAGCTGGACTGGATGGCTTGAGGCAGCTGGACTGGATGGTGAGAGTCAGCTGGACCAGAAGGCTTAGGATGGCTAACCGGATGGCTCGAGTCAGCTGGACCGGATGGTGAGAGTCAGCTGGAGCAGATGGCTTGGGTTAGCTTGACCAGATGGCTCAAGGCAGCTGGACCGGATGGTGAGAGTCAGCTGGAGCAGATGGCTTGGGTTAGCTGGACCGGATGGCTTGAGGCAGCTGGACAGAATGGTGAGAGTCAGCTGAAGCAGATGGCTTGAGTTAGCTAGGGTGCAGGCAGAACCATACTGGAGTGCAGGCAGAACCAGACTGGAGTGCAGGCAGAACCAGACTGGAGTGCAGACAGCACTGGACTGGAGTGCAGACAGGACCGGACTGGAGTGCAAGCAGGACCGGACTGGAGTGCAAGCAGGACCGGACCGGGCTGGAGTACAGGAAGGACCGGACTGGAAGGCTGGCAGCACCGGACTGGAAGCCTGGCAGGACTGGACTGGATCAGGATCAGAGCTGGATCAGGAGTGACCAGGAACAGAACTGGATCAGCAGTTACCAGGCTCAAGACTGGATCAGGATTCACCAGGATCAGGTTAAGAGCAGGATAAGCCAGGAACAGGAATCACCAGGATCAGGATTATCCAGAATCACAGGAGAACCAGGCACCTTGGATGAACAAGTTGTTCTGGCAGAGATGAGAAGGTGTACAGCGTTTAAATAGCGCGCCCTGCGCACGATTGGCTGGAGGACCGGAACAGGTGAGTTCTCATTGGTGTTTCACATGGCAGAAGCAAGATGGTGGCACCCATGATCTGGAGCTCTGCGGCACTTGGCGCCTGAACTCCACGTGGGGCGCCGGGAGAAGATTAATGTTCTAGGCTGGTGAGTATTGGAGACTGTCATCGCCTGGAGAGAGATGCGGCCAGGCAGAGCGGGAAAGTGCGGTGCTTGCAACTGCGATGTGTGACAAAGGGTGCGCCTCTGATATCAGATATTTCTCCCATCTATTTACTGTGCCAACATAACAAAATGGTGACACACCACCTCTACCGCTACAGCGAGGTACACTTAAGTATCCTCGCCTGCCACTGAACAACCTCTACAACCTTTCAACAAAGACAAGGTTGCATAAGACAAATACCAAGAATCTTTGTAGAGATCAGGACACTCATGTGTCAACTGAGGCTCCAAATATTTAGCTAGCTGAACTGGGAAAATTTCCACATTGGCCATTAACCATCACCCATCTACCCCTACCCAATTGATCAGTTTCTGAGGCATGAATTTCGCAAGAAATGTATGACTCCTCCACAAGAACATTATTTTTTAAAAGCCCAAAACGAAAAGCATGTTTTCTTACCACAACTCTAAAAGTTACAAAAAATGCTAATGAGAAGACCACTCTAAAGAGGCATAACTTAAAATTGTCAAAGACTACATTCTCTATGAATTTAATTATCAACCGTAATATGCTAATATCTATGGTCGATGATCTTCCACCCTCACTTGCTTACCCCTTAAGAATTCTCAACACCAAAAAACCTTTAGTAAAATCAAAGCCCCCTTGCAAACAAACAAAATAAGAGATGCCAGCCATAATGGATGACATGGACGCTTTAAAATGGCCTTCCTTATACTGTTGCCAAAGCCATTGCAAAAGTAGAGCATTATCAGTGTTACTTGGTCTAACATGATTTGATTTGTATTCCACCCACTGGTCCCAAGCCCGCCGATAAGCTTTCGAAGTGGCCGGAGCAAGGGAGCCCATCACCAAGGCCTCTAAACCAGATTCAAAATCTGCCAGAGATGATAAGAGCATGACAGGCCTTCCGGCAAAGCATTCGGTACTAACTCCCTAAACTTTGGCCAATTGGAAAGCAATAGCACATCCGCAACGCCATTAAAAAACCCTGGCACATAGTTAGCCCTAAAGATAACATTAAAACGCAAACATTTAAGTATTAAAAGCCTAAGAAATCTAAAAGGAGGTGGGGAAGATGCCGTCTGCCCGTGAATGTCCTGAACAACTCCCAAATTATTTCACCAAAAAACTATCTACTTATTTTGGAGGGAATAGATCAACAGGCATGACAATTGGGAAAAGCTCAAGAACCAGTAAGTTGGCAGTAATCCCGGCTGCAACCCAAAAATGTGGCCATGAAGATGCATATCTGAAAACCCATAGGACCTACGACATCTGTAAAAAGTTGCAAATCAGCATTTAACGATTGACAATGCCACATCATTCCAGATGCGTACTCCACTGAATTCATCCAGGAATTGAATCCAAACATCCATATCCTCCCTGAGCTCCTTAGACAAATTAACAAAATGATGCGAAAATCTCACTCCAGACGTGGCCTTTTCTAACCTCCTGCAAAACATTTTGCCCATAGGAATTACCCTGCAGGCAAAATTCAAAAGTCCTAGCAGCAATTGAACTTTTTTCAAAATGGCACGCAAATCCATCAATAAAGCTTTTAGCTTTGAAACTTTATCAAAAGGCAAATGGCAAGCTCCTACCACTGTATCAATCTCAATACCCAAATAAGAAAGGCAAGTAGTAGGACCCTCCATTTTATCGCCAGTGACCGGAACCCCAAAATACCAAACAAGAGCATTAGCCGATAAAAACACCTTCGCAGGATCAATGAATGATGCACATTCACTGAAGAGCCCTCGGGATAATATAGATGCTGGATCAACCTGAATTTGCTAGATTATTTTTTAGGAACCACTCCCACGGGAGAAAGAACAAGACCTCCAACCACTTTATCATGGCGTGGAGCTTAATAAGGGAGGAAGCCCTAGGC